>JACBKR010001762.1:0-39750 GCA_014218235.1 Colocasia esculenta | reverse complement strand
CTGATTTGACAGCCTTCAGAGCCGTTGGATAGTCCCCCATGGTTGGCTTACCTTGCTTCAGAAGTTTGCAGCAGTCTGCTGCGCATGCAGGTCAGAGAGATTGGCGTCCATATCGCTGGACGCCAGGATAAGTGTTGGCGTCCATGTCTGGACGCTGACACCAGCTAACGGCTTGGGCTTGACGCCAAGGTGGCCTTCGGCTAGAACTCCAAATTATGCAGAAAACCATGCATACCATGCATATATACATGCAATATACCTATGGTATTGTATCCACACTATCATCATGCAATACACCAATTATTTACATTTAACATAAACACATACACACGTAATTATACTAATTAATGCTACGTAAATATGTACATACATACACAAGCACAATCATGCACACTAAATACAAATAAATGCGACGGAAATTCGAGGGCCTTACACCCTCTCCCCCTTAAAGAAACTTCGTCCTCGAAGTTAGAACGACACTACTCAAACAAAGGGGATACTTCTTCTTCATCGCATCCTCAAGCTCCCACGTAGCCTCCTCACGTGAGAAGTTCCGCCATAGAACTTTCACCGACGCAATACTCTTGTTCCGGAGATGCTGAACCTTCCGGTCAAGAATGGCTACGGGTTCCTCGACATACGAAAGATCTGGCTGGATCTCCACGAGCCATGACTAATCACATGAGATGGATCTCGGACATACTTCCTGAGCATAGATACGTGGAATACCGGGTGAACGCTAGTCCAAGCTGGGGGTAAAGCTAGCTCATACGCCACGCTGCCCAACGTCTGAGAATCTCATATGGGCCATGAATCTAGGGCTTAGTTGCTATGCCTGCCAAATCTGACAACACCTCGAGTAGGCGATATCTTCAAGAAGACATGATCGCCAACCTCGAACTCCAAATCCTTCTCTCCTTGTCGGCATAACTCTTCTGCCTATCCTGTGCCGCAACAAGCCTTTTCCTGATACTGAATCTTATCCGAAGTTTCCTGAACTAACTCCGGTCCGATCACTGCCTATCACCAGTCTCCTCCCAACATAAAGGAGATCTGCAGGGCCTACCATACAACGCCTCGAATGGAGCCATACCGATACTAGCATGAAAGCTGTTGTTATGCGAACTCCACAAGAGGTAAATGACGCTCCCAATCATCCTTCCAATCCAGAACACACGCTCTCAACATATCCTCGAGCGTCTGGATAGTCCTCTCGGACTGTCCATCGGTCTGGGGATGAAACGCCGAACTGAGCTTAAGCTCCGAACCTAACGCATCCTGAAGACCCTTCCACAATCTCGAAGTAAATCTCGGATCTCGATCCGAAATGATCGACTTCGGCACACCATGCAATCTAATGACACTACTAACATACAATCTAGCTAAACTCTCTACTGACTGCTTCTTCTTCATAGGCAAGAAATGAGCAGTCTTCGAGAATCTATCTACCACTACCCAAATCGACTCATTGCCCCTTCTAGATCGAGGCAAACCCGATACGAAATCCATAGTGACAGCTTCCCATTTCCATACGGGGATATCCATCCTCTGCATAAGGCCGGATGGTCGCTGCCGCTCGGCTTTCACTTGCTGACATACTAGACACCTAGACACATAATCCGCAACATCCTTCTTCATGCCGACCACCAAAATGATCTCTTCAGGTCTTGATACATCTTAGTGTTACCCGGATGAATAGAGAATCGCGATCTATGAGCCTCCGCTAACACATGCTCACGGACATCTACTAATCGGGGACACAAACACGGTGCTGAAATCTAATCACACCGTCCTCATCACGAGTAATGCCCGCCTTGCCCACTAACTCTAACAATCTAGGATCGGCTTTCTGCTGCTCAATCACCTCATCCAAGACTGAGGATCTAAGGGATAGCTGAGCTACAAAAGCCTGACACAACGATGGCTCTAACTCGGTCATAGAGCACGCTGCATCCTCCAACATCTTCCAATCCTGCTGGAGCGAAGACCTCTTTCTACTAAGAGCATCCGCTACGACGTTCGCCTTTCCAGGGTGATACTGAAGGTCGAAGTCATAGTCCTTCAGATTCAATCCATCTCCTCTGCCTCAGGTTTAATTCCTTTTGGGAGAAAAGATATTCTCAAGCTCTTGTGGTCGGTAAACACCTCAAACCTGACACCATAAAGATAGTGCCTCCAGATCTTTAGTGCATGAACCACTGCTGCGAGCTCCAAATCATGAGTCGGATAGTTCCTCTCATGCTCCTTCAACTGACGAGAAGCATAAGCCACTACCCTTTCTTGTTGCATGAGCACACAGCCTAAACCAATCTGAGATGCATCCGTATAAATGGCAAAGCCCTCTAGACCACTAGGCAATACCAATACCGGAGCAGAAGTAAGCTTAGCCTTCAATAGCTGAAAGCTACGCTCACATGCCTCAGACCATACGAACTTCTCACCTTTTCTGGTCAGCTTTGTCAAAGGGGCGGCGATGGATGAGAACCCTCAATGAATCGCCGATAATACCAGCTAACCCAATAAACTACGAATCTACGAAGGGGTTCTGGGAACTCCCAATCCATAACTGCCTGGACCTTTGCTGGATCAACAGCTACACCAGCGCCGGAGATAACATGCCCGAGAAAATGAACCTCGCGCAACCAGAACTCGCACTTGCTGAATTTGCATACAGCTTGTGCTCACGGAGAACCTCTATACTAACCTCAAATGCTGACGGTGTGTGGCCTCATCCGGAAATAGACCAACACGTCATCAATAAACACAACCACAAAGCTATCTAAATACGGACTAAACACCCGGTTCATGAGATCCATGAACGCTGCAGGGGCGTTGGTCAATCCGAAAGGAGGACTAAGAACTCATAATGTCCATAACGGGTTCTAATGCAGTCTTGGACACATCCTCATTCCGATCCTCAACTGATGATAACCAGATCGCAAGTCAATCTTAGAAAAGATGATGCCTCTCGCAACTGGTCAAACAAATCATCAATACGAGGTAAGGGTACCTGTTCTTCACAGTCACTTGGTTCAACTTTCTATAATCAATGCACAACCGAAGTGACCCGTCTTTCTTCTTGACGAATATACAGGTGCGCCCCAAGGGAAACACTAGGGCGAATGAATCCCTTATCGAGCAATTCTTGCAATTGCTTCCTCAACTCGGCTAACTCCGCAGGTGCCATCCGATATGGAGCCTTCGAGATAGGAGAGGTGCCTGGAAGCAACTCTATGGTAACTCTATCTCTCTATCCGGTGGCAATCCAGACAAGTCATCAGGAAAGACATCTGGAAATCCTGCACCACCTCAATCTCCGCAAGAGTAAGTGACTCATCAGCATCTGGTACTAACCCAACGCTGGCAGAAAAGCGTCACAACCCTTGTTCACCATGCGCATCGCCTTCATGGCAGAGATGACCACCTTTCCCGCCCATTCCTTGGCAAGGGGTGAGAGAACTCGTCCTCACCAGGAATGCGGAAAACAATCTTCTTCCGACGACAATCCACTAACGCATAGTGCTCCTCTAGCCAATCCAGACCAAGAATAGCATCATAGTCCTTCATCTTTAGCAAGAAGAAACACCCATCTAGGAATCTATCCTCAATGCACACAGGTAACGACGGAATGCACTTCCTAGTCGATACCGTACCCGCAGGGGTGTGCACAGACAAAGGGACCTCTAAATCCTCAGACTCTATGCCTGACTCTAGGGCTAACTGCCTAGCGAACCGCTCGGAAATGAACGAGTGAGTAGCACCCGTATCAAACAAAACCCGAGCGTACACACCGAAAAGCAAAAGTACCTTCGGTGACATGCTCCGCCTGCTCGGCGTCCTCACGAGCTAAAGCAAACACTCGAGCTGGGGCTCGAGGCCTTCCTGGTCTTCCTGTAGCTGGCGCGGCTGCCGCTACTGCTGGGGCTGCGCTCCACGCTGAACTCCTTGCTGAAGTCTTGGGCAATCCTTGATCTTATGGTCGCTGCTCCCGCACTTCAAGCATCTACCCGCTACCAACCAACACTCGGAACCACCATGGGTCTTCCCGCAGTGGGACACTCTTTCTTCACACCAGGGGAACGTACAGAAGGTACCTGAGAGTTGCTGACTGCCACTGATCGTTGCGGGTCTGGTACACCGTTCTTCTTATCTGCCGCTGGAATGTCGCTGCCGGCCTCTTCTGCGAAGCCTCTTCTCCTCCATATTGCTCCATTTCTCCTCCTGCCTGCAGGCAGCGCTGAGGGCCTCGTCTAGCGGCGGTGGTCAAACGCCACGAGTCTCGTCCGCAGTGATGGTTGAGTCCCATCACGAACTTCTTCGTCTTCCTGCGTTCATCCTCTTGAATCTGCTCCATGATGGAGTCCACCATGGTCCTGTGATGACCAAACTGTCCCCATAATAAATAATTCATTTATTTATATATTAATTTTGATGATAACAAAATAGTACTAAGGATTACTTGAGCCTTGAGAACAGGAAATAAAAGAAAAATGAAAGTTCAAAGACAATCAGGTAAGACTCTCAATTCACAAGTATTATGATCGATTTCCTTTCTGACCAAATTGCAAACAAATCGATACCATAACGATTGCTTTAGATTTCATAACGATTTGTTATCGTAACGATTTCCCTTCTGGCTGAAAAAGTCATGTTGTTTCAATCAAGTCGATGTCATAACGACTTCATAAGTCATCGTAACGATTTCTTTAGAACTCGTAACGACTTGCTTGTCATAACGACTTCATAAGTCATCGTAACGATTTCTTTAGAACTCGTAACGACTTGCTTCTCATAACGACTTCATAAGTCATTGTAACGATTCTTTAGAATTCACAACGACTCTTGTCGCCGTAACGATTCTATAAGCATTCATCGTAACGACTTCTTTAGAACTCACAACGACTTGTTTGCCGTAACGATTCTATAAGCATTCATCGTAACGACTTCTTTAGAACTCACAACGACTTGTTCGCCGTAACGATTCTATAAGCATTCATCGTAACGACTTCTTTAGAACTCACAACGACTTGTTCGCCGTAACGATTCTATAAGCATTCATCGTAACGACTTCTTTAGAACTCACAACGACTTGTTTGCCGTAACGATTCTATAAGCATTCATCGTAACGATCTTTAGAACTCACAACGACTTGTTCGCCGTAACGATTCTATAGCATTCATCGTAACGATTCTTTAGAACTCGCAACGACTTGCTTGTTGTAACGACTTCATAAGTTATCATAACGATTTCTTTAGAACTCGCAACGACTTGCTTGTTGTAACGACTTCATAAGTTATCATAACGATTCCTTTAGAACTCGCATCGACTCGCTAATTGTAACGATTTCATGTGATAACAGTTTCTTTAAGAGTTCAAAACGATTTGATAAGTGATCATAACGACTTGCTCCCTATAACGACTTGTCAGTATTCATATCGTTTTGATAAGTCATATCTGGATATCTTATTGACTTCAAAAACCTTTGACTAGTCAATGTCCTCGTAGACATCTCTCTGACGCTTTTGCATTTATGAGATCTGAACGTATCTCTGCATGCATGCAGACCATATCATCTTCTTTTAGTCTACTCTGATTATGTCTTCTATTATCAAGATATTTGGTGTTACTATTTTCATGTCTATTGCTACTGACGTTGACTGACATCAGAAACAGCTTAGCTGTCTGCTACTTGAGTTTGACATTTGTGCAGACTTCTGAACCAGCTTTACAGTACAACGTTAAACAAATAGAAACCAACGGATATTTCTGAAGAGTTATATCTTTGCGTGATCAAGTAATCAAAAGACTGTTGACTGGAAGCTTCCAAGACTCCAGGTGTCACTTAGTCTAACGACTACTCAAAAGAGAGACAACGGACACTTCAACGTCTTGATTTCAAATTGAAGATATAAATTCAAGACAGAAGGATAGAAGAATACATCATCAGATATTCAAGTACTCAATTCTTCTGAAGAAAGTCCAGAGCCAAGAATTGTCATTCCTCTACACTTTAGCTCTTTTGCTCTCAACTAGTTTGTGAAAATCCTGTGAGAGCTTGTATAGTTCTGAGAGTGCTTCCTGCTTAACATCTTCTTGCTCTCAGTTCTAGTTGCTTCAGATCTTTGCTTATCAAAAGCTTGATCTAGGGGCTTGAAAGTCTTTCATTCTCTGTGTATTGTTCCTTCGGTTGTGAAGGAAGACCTGGTGGTATCCAGGGTGTGGTTCCCTTCGGTTGTGAAGGAAGACCTGGTGGTATCCAGGGTGTTGTTCCCTTCGAGTTGAAGGAAGACCAGCTGAGCTGGGTGTTGTAGTTTCATTAAGGGGATTGTTCCCTTGTTAGTGAAATCCTGAGGCATTGCTCAGGGACTGGACGTAGGTCTCCTGTGAAGAGGAGTTCCGAACCAGGATAAAATTCCTTGTGTCGTGTGGTTGTGTTTTATGCGCTTGCTATCTTTTCTTCTAACTCTAACTTCTGTTTAGCTGTTGTGTAATTCTTTAGTGAACAGGTTTTATCAAAGATCAATTTTAATAACCCATTCACCCCCCCTCTGGGCTAGCTAGCTGGGCAACAAGTGGTATCAGAGCGAGTCTCTTCGACAAAGAAGAAGATCCAACGATCTGAAGAGCAAAGATCAATGGCAGCCCAAAGCAACTTCGAAGGTCAGTCAGTCAACAGGCCTCCCTTGTTCGATGGAGAAGATTACACCTATTGGAAGACAAGAATGGAGTACTTTCTACAAGGCCACGACTACACAATATGGTCCATTGTAGAAGAAGGTGATCTTCTAGTCACAAATGCTAAGGCTCAGTGGACAGATGACGACAGAAGAAGAATATCTCTAAACTGCAAAGCCAAGAGCATCCTTTGCTGTGCCTCTGCAGCAGAAAGAATTAACAGAGTTTCAGCCTGCAAATCCGCAATGGAGATGTGGGAAAAGCTCCGAATTACATATGAAGGGACAGACAAGGTAAAGGAGACAAGAATCGATATTCTTGTGACCAGTATGAAAGATTCCAGATGCAATCAGGTGAATCCATAACTCAGATGTTTAACAGATTTACAGATATTACAAATGGATTAGCCGGTTAGGAAAAGTTTATGTCATACCAGATATGGTCAGAAAGATCCTCAGATCTCTGCCATCCTCATGGACTCCAAAGGTAACAGCCATTGAGGAAGCCAATGATCTGAAATTAATGTCATTGGAAAAGTTAATAGGATCTCTCATGGCTCATGAAATAAATATGGAGAGATTAGAGAATCCTCCAGCAGAAGAAGAAGCAATCAAATGCTCTCAAGGCGATGATGATATATCAGAGGATTCTTTGGAAACAGTGAAAGGAAGCAAATCAGTGATGATGAAGAAGCCATGCTGTCTCGAAGACTTCAGAGAATATTAGCAAAGAAGAAGAAGTATCAGTCGGAAGAAGATTTTTTAAGAAAAGAACAAAGACTTCAGAAAAACAGAAGTGAAGGATCCAGAGAAAGGGAGAAGTATGCTATGATGCAAAGAAGCAGGGACACATCAAGCAGATTGTCCAATGCTCAAAAAGAATGATCATAAGAAGAAGGACAACTTCAGAAGATTCAAAAAGTATAAAAAGAAGCAATGGCAGCTGCTGGGAAACAGCAGTGATTCAGAATGAGGTCAAGCTCAAGCAGTGAAGGTGAAGAAGCAAATCTGGCTCTCATGGCCATACGAAGATAAGGTTAACCCTCGAGCATCCAAATGGTATTTGGATAGTGGGTGCTCAAGGCACATGTCAGGCAAAAGAAGATTTTGTTGATCTCCAAGCTGAAGAAGGTACAGTCACCTATGGAGATAATGGAAAAGGCACTGTGATAGGAAGTGGGTCTGTGAACATCAAAGGAAAATCAGTTATTGAAGATGTAATGCTGGTCAAAGGATTAAAGCACAATCTTATCAGCATCAGCCAGTTGTGTGACAAAGGCCATCACATTCAGTTCCAAGAATCAAAGTGCAGTATATTAAAGGATGGTGCAGTCATATTGAAGCCTTCAGAGAAAGAAACTTGTATGTTCTCTATCTCGAGGAACTCAAGAATCAAGATGTTGTTTGGCAGCCAGCAAAGATCAATCAACAGAGCTGTGGCACAGAAGATTAGGTCACTGCAGCTTGGACGGTTTGAATAAGCTCAAAAAGAGAAAGCTAGTGGAAGGACTGCCAAAGGTCAATTCTAGATTGGATAGCATTTGCAAACCTTGTGCAAGAGGAAAGCACACCAAAAGCTCCTCAAATCAAAGACTATAGTAACCACCTCAAAGCCCTTAGAACTACTTCATATGGATCTATTTGGGCCAATGAGGACCACCAGTCTAGGAGGAAAGAATTTTGGATTTGTAATAGTTGATGATTATTCAAGATTCACTTGGGTATCCTTTCTAGAGCACAAAGATGACACATTTGACAATTTTGTTAGCTTCAGTAAGAAAGTTCAGAAAGATCAGAAGTTCACAATTGTCTCTATCAGATCAGATCATGGTGGTGAGTTTCAGAATGAAAAGTTTGCAAAGTTCTGTGATGATCAAGGAATTGAGCACAACTTCTCAGCCCCAAGGACACCTCAACAGAATGGAATTGCTGAAGGAAAAACAGAACTCTTTTGGATATGGCAAGAACCATGTTATCAGAATATGATTTGCCAAGATATTTCTGGGCTGAAGCCATCAACACTGCATGTTATATCATTAATAGAGTAATGATCAGGCCGATTCTGAAGAAGACTGCTTATGAACTCTACAAAGGAAAGAAGCCAAAGATCAGCCATTTCAGAATATTTGGATGTCCTTGCTTCATCCACAAATGGAAAAAGGGACATTGGTAAGTTGGATGCCAAATCAGATGAAGGCATCTTTATGGGGTACACTTCTAAACCCAAAGGTTATAGAGTCTTCAATAAACGTTCATTGTTAATTGAACAGTCTGTGCATGTTATTTTTGATGAATCTAACCCTTCCTGAAAAAGGAAGAAATTAGTGACATTGATGATGCAGATGACTTGTCCGAAAAATTAAAGAATACCTCAATTAAGGACAAGGAAGATCCACCATTGGAAGAACTGCAGCAAACTGAAATCCAACATGAAAATCTTCCAAAAGAATGGAGACATCAGAAAGATCACCCTCCTGAAAACATTATTGGTGATCCATCCGTAGGGGTAAGAACAAGAGGTAATGTAATTCCATGTGATTATTTAGCCTTTGTTTCTCAAATAGAGCCTAAGACAGTCAATGAAGCTTTATCTGATGAATCTTGGATATTAGCCATGCAAGATGAACTAAATCAGTTCAAGAGAAATCAAGTATGGTCACTTGTTCCTAGACCATCCAATCATTCAGTTATTGGCACCAAGTGGGTGTTCAGAAATAAACTGGATGAGTCTGGAATAATCTTAAGGAACAAGGCCAGATTGGTGGCTCAAGGCTACTCCCAAGAGGAAGGCATAGATTTCGATGAAACTTATGCACCTGTAGCTAGACTTGAGGCTATTAGGATTTTACTTGCTTATGCATCTGCATTTGATTTAAAACTATTTCAAATGGATGTAAAATCAGCCTTTTTAATGGTTTTATCAAGGAGGAAGTTTATGTTGAACAACCTCCAGGTTTTGATGATCCCGAATTTCCAAATCATGTATTTAAACTACATAAGGCTTTATATGGTTTAAAGCAAGCACCTAGAGCCTGGTATGAAAGGCTCAGTACTTTCTTATTAGATCATGGTTTCACTAGAGGTAAAGTAGATAGTACATTATTTATAAAATCCAAGGTTAAACATATACTTCTTGTGCAAATATATGTAGATGATATTATTTTTGGATCTACTGATGAATCTCTTTGCAAGTACTTTGAAAAGCTTATGCAGGGAGAATTCGAAATGAGCTTGATGGGGGAGCTAAGCTACTTCCTTGGATTGCAAATTAAGCAAGGGAAGGATGGCACTCATATCTGTCAAGCCAAGTACACCAAAGAGCTGTTAAGAAATTTGGATTTGAAAGTGCAAAGCCATTATCAACACCAATGAGCACATCAACCAGAATGGACAGTGATCAAAAAGGTAAAAAGGTAGATCAAAAGAATTATCGAGGTATGATAGGATCATTACTTTACTTAACCGCAAGTAGACCAGACATTTGTTTAGTGTATGCATGTGTGCTAGATATCAGGCAGACCCTAGAGAGTCTCATTTAATTTCAGTAAAAAGAATATTTAGATATCTGGCTAGAACTCATGATTTAGGTCTCTGGTATCCTAGATCTTGTGAAATAGAATTAGTAGGATATTCAGATGCTGATTATGCTGGATGCAAAGTAGATAGAAAAAGCACCAGTGGGTGTTGTCAGTTTCTTGCAGGATGTTTAATATCATGGTCATCCAAGAAACAAAATTCAGTAGCTTTATCAACAGCTGAGGCAGAATATGTTGCTGCTGGAAGTTGCTGTACACAACTTCTTTGGATAAAGCAACAACTTGAGGATTTCGGCATTCATATCAAGAAAATCCGCTATTGTGTGATAACACAAGTGCCATCAATCTCACCAAGAATCCAGTACAACACTCAAGGACTAAACACATTGAGGTAAGATATCATTTCATTCGAGACCATGTAGCTAGTGGTAATTTAGAAATTTCTTTTATAGATACAATTGGTCAATTGGCAGATATCTTTACAAAAGCCCTACCTGAAGAGAGATTTACATCTCTTAGAAGGGAATTAGGGATGTGCAATTTGTGAAAAGATCTCTGTAATTCTATTGGCATATAAATTTTTTTCAGAATAAATGAAATTTTTCCCTCTTTAAAGATAAGCAAAACTCAGTTATCTACATTACTTTGACCCTATTGTGTTGAAAGCGGTTTGACTCGTCAAACCTTTTGTTTTTGTCGCCTTCTGCTATTACCGCTTTTTGGCGCTTCGCCTTTCGAGAAATTAATTTTAAACAGTCAAATCATTCCGGGAACGACTCGTCTTCTACCTTTACCTTTTTATCCTCTATCTGGTCACCCAAAGCCGATGCCCTAACGATTTTGGGATCGACTCTCTGCAACTTTCGAAGCCTTCTCCTCTTCCCGCGAAGAATCCCTTCGAGAGCTTCCATCCTTTCCATCATCTTCCTCCTCCAGAAATCTTTCTCCTCTCTACCATGGCCGCTCCGATGATCTCCGGAAGTGTTGGGGGCTACAGTGCTGAGTTTCTGTCCCCAAAGGAGCAAGAAAGGTTTACCTTTGTGAAGACGAAGATCTGTGGAAATAAGGCCGTGGATGTTCAGAATCTTGAGAAAAGTGGAATGAGCAGTCTAGTTGAAGCTTTGAGACGGATGCAATGGTTGGATGTGGTTACCTTCACCGAGGTAAGCTATCCGGACTTGGTGAAAGCTTTCTTCATCTGTTTGAAATCAGAAGCAGATGGGTCCTTGTCTCCTCTGTCAAGGGTATCCAAATCAGAATAGACCGTGAGTTACTAAGTACCTTGTTTGGAGTAAAACATCAGGCTTTAGTGGTGTGGACTCAGTAAATGATGAAGCTAAAGGTCTTGGCATTATTGGTCCAGGGTTTAAGCTGAAGGATGGAAAATTGGATATAAATCAGATGTCAGCTTTCAATCGGTTGCTCCACTTTATTGTCTGCCAAATCATAGTTCCTCGAAGTGCTACCTTTTCTTCATGCACTAGGGCAGACTCAGACTTGATGTTCTGGGTAATCCAGAACAAGGAGATAAATCTGGCCGCAGTAATAATTGAGAGAATGAAATTTGCCAGTGCTCAGATCTGGGAAACCAAGAGCAAGTTAAATGTTTCCTTACCCTATGCTCATCTACTCACCAAAATTTTCAAGCATTTCGGAGTAGATGTATCTGGAGCAGTAGTAGAGAAGATGGGCCAGTCTATAAGGTCCAGAAACCTGAAGAAGAGTGGTTTTTCAGTGCAAGATGGAGTTTGGTCAAAGACTTCTGTGGCTGAAGGAGAAGCGATCATTGGAGATTTCCAGAAGTTCAAGAGCAAGCAGCAGCAGCAGCAGAGCAAGCAGCAGCAAGCAGAGCAAGCAGCAGCAGTTGTTCAAGCAGCAGCAGTAACAGTTGTGGCAAGCCAGGCAGAAGTTTCAGAATCACCTGTTGTGGAGATTATCTCTCATTCTCCAGAAGTTCAGTTGGAGGAAAGTGCAGCTGGTGTGGCAGACTCTTTGCCCACCACCTTAGTCGCCTCTATTTTAAGAGAGGTATTGGATTCAATTCCCTCCACCTCAGCTCCTTCTAAAGAAGGTGGACGTGTTGAAGAAGAAGTTATGGCACCAGGCCATACAGAAATTCAGTCTGAACCAATTGCAAATGTTGAGATCCAAGCAGGTTCTCAACGAGATGTGGTCATGGAAGAAGCTCCTAGCCAAGGGGAGCAAAGTATCCTTGAACCTGAAGTGTCTGAATCCGTGGCAGAAGGCCACTTGGAACAAATTGTTTTGGAGGATGCTTCTGCCAGGGGGAGCAAGAAAGTGTTGAACTCCCTGCTCCTATTCAGGGGGAGCAAGTGGGCTTTGAGGAAATTCCACCTCCTGCCAGTGTTCCTGTTAGTGAAGGCCCAAGTGCAAGCAATATCAATCTTGAGGAGCCTGTCATTCAGCAAGGGAAGCAAAAGAGAGTGGCTCACAAAAGGCCAAGAAAGAGTCTCAGAAAAGTAAATCTGAAGCCTATTATGGCATTGCTGAAAGCTCAGGGAGAAGTCTTGTCATCAGTTCAGACAAGTGTTCAGGGCATTATTGCTAATCAAGCTTCAACCTCCTCTGACCTATCCTCAATTCGAAATGCCATGAGGTGGTTCAATAAAGAGATGTCTGATATGAAGCAAATGCTAGCGGTTCTTTCAAAGTCTAGTGGTGTCCCTCCTGCACCCACTCAGAGCAGTCCTGCTGAAGTTCCTAGGCCACCAGGGCCTCCAGTAGAAGTCTCTAGGCCACCAGGGCCACCTGTTCAAGCACCAGGGCATCAGGGCAAGCTTCAGGGTCATCAGGACCCTCTTCAGTTGTCAGAACAGCCAAAGGGAAAGAGCCCATGACAGCTACTTCGGCCCCTGACACTTCAAATCTTGCAACTCCAATTTTGTCCTCACCTACCTCTCCTCTCACAGCCCCTCCTGCTCCACCAACTATAAAACACCAGTACCTCGCACCCAACCATCATCCTCTATCATCTCATCTCAACCCACCTTCTCTCCCACTCCTTCTCACACCTCAGCCCCATCATCTTCTCACCTTCTTCACCTCAAACTCAAACCACTCCAATTCAACCCACTTCATCCTTTAATCCCAAACACCTCTTCTATCCTCCATTCCTCCTTCTTCTGTCTATTTCTTTCCGGAAAAACCTCTACTTCTTGGTGTTTTTGACACCAATATTCCGGATGATTTTGAGAGAAACATACTTATTTCAATTCTCTCCACCTCCACTCACATTCACAGGACTGATCCTCCCAGTCCTGCCAAGAAAAAGAGGAAAACTTCCTCATCTGCTCGCACCCTCTCTGTACCTTTATTTCCTCCCCTTGGTACTCTCTTACCCTCGAGCCTCCAAGAAGACAAATCTATAAAGAATACCTTCAGAAGTGCATTCTCTCCACCATATATGGCATTCCCTTCCTTAACCTATCCGAACACCTAAACATTACTCTTCCTCTTACCCAGTTGACCCACCTCCAGAAATCCAAAATCCTTGAGGGCACTGAGTTCAAGACTGAAGAACAGTGGGCAAATGTCAAGGGCACTAAGGCGCAGTATGCAAAGTTTTTGACTGCCAGGGCAGAATCTCTCACCCACAGACCTCATCCACTCACTCTTTCTGAGTGGTTTGTCATTCAGCATAAAAACGCTTGGGGATCCTTCATTCTGAAAGAGATTCGGATTGCCAAGAACTTCCAGCTTTACAGTGATTTCTGCTACTTGAACAAGCTGCCTGAAGTTCAGTTTAGCCAGTTCAATTCCACCATTGTCTCGCTAAGAACAGAGCACCCTGTGAACCTTCCACTCAAGATAGAATTTGCATCCTTCCAGGTGGATACTCCAGTTCTTCTGCCAAAGTTGCATTCCTTAGTATTTGATTCAGATGCAGGTTTCATGCACTGGATATGTTTGCAAGGCAGATGGGCGGCTGTCAGCCAAGCAGGGCAGATTACCCTCCTTCTTGCGGTTCATCTTCAGAGAATACCACTCTGGCCGCATTTCTGCTCAAACTTTGGCTCCACTCATGTCTGAGTGTGAGAGGCTTTCTCCCTCAGAATGGGAAAAGCTATACATTGCCCCCCGTCTTCAATTGGAATCAATTAATAGTGATCTAGCCCGTCAGTGCAAGCCACTTCTTTCAGTAGAAGTTTTCTTGGATCTCAACTCCATAACTCCAATCCAGGAGATCTATGTTCAGTGGGCAGCTAGATACACTGCTTTTTATGCTCTGAAGCAGGACCTCCTTGATAAGCAGATCTTCTATCCCATCTCTCTGGATAGATTTCTCCATAGAGCTAGTTTTGGGAAAAGTACCTTTTACCGATTCATCCTTGACCACGCTCAGTATGGGACATTCCTGGAGCAGCAGCGTCAACTCTACATTCAGCGGACCACCCCATCCATGGGTCCAATTTCTCAGTTGCTTCTGGGGTTTTCCAACAGACGTTTGAAGAACT
Organism: Colocasia esculenta; assembly: GCA_014218235.1. Lineage (NCBI taxonomy): Eukaryota > Viridiplantae > Streptophyta > Magnoliopsida > Alismatales > Araceae > Colocasia > Colocasia esculenta. Next base: position 25,065 of record JACBKR010001762.1, on the reverse strand, counting down.
TGAGATCAAGGCATGGGCTGTCATCTCACAGCATGCCTCCTTGTTATCTCCCTTGTACTACCTTTCTCATACTTAATACAATGATCTCTCTTCTTTGTCTCAGCCTATCTTTTTGCTTAAATGACAAAATGGGGGAGAAAACTAAAGTCATTCTGAAAAACATGTTTAATTTTTGTATGATGTTTAGTATATTTTGTCATCATCAAAAAGGGGGAGATTGATGACCAAACTGTCCCCATAATAAATAATTCATTTATTATATATTAATTTTGATGATTAACAAAATAGTACTAATGGATTCTTGAGCCTTGAGAACAGGAAATAAAAGAAAAATGAAAGTTCAAAGACAATCAGGTAAGACTCTCAATTCACAAGTATTATGATCGATTTCCTTTCTGACCAAATTGCAAACAAATCGATACCATAACGATTGCTTTAGATTTCATAACGATTTGTTATCGTAACGATTTCCCTTCTGGCTGAAAAAGTCATGTTGTTTCAATCAAGTCGATGTCATAACGACTTCATAAGTCATCGTAACGATTTCTTTAGAACTCGTAACGACTTGCTTGTCATAACGACTTCATAAGTCATCGTAACGATTTCTTTAGAACTCGTAACGACTTGCTTGTCATAACGACTTCATAAGTCATTGTAACGATTTCTTTAGAATTCACAACGACTTGTTCGCCGTAACGATTCTATAAGCATCATCGTAACGATTTCTTTAGAACCACAACGACTTGTTTGCCGTAACGATTCTTAAGCATTCATCGTAACGACTTCTTTAGAACTCACAACGACTTGTTCGCCGTAACGATTCTATAAGCATTCATCGTAACGACTTCTTTAGAACTCACAACGACTTGTTCGCCGTAACGATTCTATAAGCATTCATCGTAACGACTTCTTTAGAACTCACAACGACTTGTTTGCCGTAACGATTCTATAAGCATTCATCGTAACGATTCTTTAGAACTCACAACGACTTGTTCGCCGTAACGATTCTATAAGCATTCATCGTAACGATTCCTTTAGAACTCGCAACGACTTGCTTGTTGTAACGACTTCATAAGTTATCATAACGATTTCTTTAGAACTCGCAACGACTTGCTTGTTGTAACGACTTCATAAGTTATCATAACGATTCCTTTAGAACTCGCATCGACTCGCTAATTGTAACGATTTCATGTGATAACAGTTTCTTTAAGAGTTCAAAACGATTTGATAAGTGATCATAACGACTTGTCAGTATTCATATCGTTTTGATAAGTCATATCTGGATATCTTATTGACTTCAAAAACTTTGACTAGTCAATGTCCTCGTAGACATCTCTCTGACGCTTTTGCATTTATGAGATCTGAACGTATCTCTGCATGCATGCAGACCATATCATCCTTCTTTTAGTCTACTCTGATTATGTCTTCTATTATCAAGATATTTGGTGTTACTATTTTCATGTCTATTGCTACTGACGTTGACTGACATCAGAAACAGCTTAGCTGTCTGCTACTTGAGTTTGACATTTGTGCAGACTTCTGAACCAGCTTTACAGTACAACGTTAAACAAATAGAAACCAACGGATATTTCTGAAGAGTTATATCTTTGCGTGATCAAGTAATCAAAAGACTGTTGACTGGAAGCTTCCAAGACTCCAGGTGTCACTTAGTCTAACGACTACTCAAAAGAGAGACAACGGACACTTCAACGTCTTGATTTCAAATTGAAGATATAAATTCAAGACAGAAGGATAGAAGAATACATCCATCAGACATTCAAGTACTCAATTCTTCTGAAGAAAGTCCAGAGCCAAGAATTGTCATTCCTCTAAACTTTAGCTCTTTTGCTCTCAACTAGTTTGTGAAAATCCTGTGAGAGCTTGTATAGTTCTGAGAGTGCTTCCTGCTTAACATCTTCTTGCTCTCAGTTCTAGTTGCTTCAGATCTTTGCTTATCAAAAGCTTGATCTAGGGGCTTGAAAGTCTTTCATTATTCTGTGTATTGTTCCCTTCGGTTGTGAAGGAAGACCAAGTGGTATCCAGGGTGTGGTTCCCTTCGGGTGTGAAGGAAGACCTGGAGGTATCCAGGGTGTTGTTCCCTTCGAGTTGAAGGAAGAAACCAGCTGAGCTGGGTGTTGTAGTTTCATTAGGGGATTGTTCCCTGTTAGTGAAATCCTGAGGCATTGCTCAGGGACTGGACGTAGGTCTCCTGTGAAGAGGAGTTCCGAACAGGATAAAATTCCTTGTGTCGTGTGGTTGTGTTTTATGCGCTTACTATCTTTTCCTCTAACTCTAACTTCTGTTTAAGCTGTTGTGTAATCTTTTTAGTGAACAGGTTTTATTCAAAGATCAAATTTAAATAACCCATTCACCCCCCCTCTGGGCTAGCTAGCTGGGCAACATCCTGAACCGGGGCCTGAGCCTGCTACATTAAACAATAGGCAATACACAATAAACACCGTATCATACAATTAAATAGCAACTACTAGTTGTTTCATTAATCTACCTGGGCTCCAACTGTGCCTGGAGTGCTGCTGGGTATGAGCCTGCGTCTGCATGGCTTGTACAGACCTTGCATGAATACTCCGTAGTCCACAGGCGGCGGTGGGGAAGTACAGGGCCCGCGGTGCTGGGGCCTGTTGCTCCGCCTGCTCATCACGTCTCTGCTCGTCGTCGCGAGCTGGCACACCTCCACGTCGTCCACGGGAAGCCATGGCTGTAATAAAATTTCAGCACCATTAGAGCTAGGTTACGAAGTTTCTAACCATTTCTTATCTATCTTTCACTTTTTATATGTTTTTACACATGTGGACTACTTAGCATGTAATGGGGATGATAACTTAGGTATATTCATGTGCAATCTCAACGGTTTCTCTGATACCAATCTCTGTGACGGCCTCATTATACCGGTACGGTTATACCAAACCACGTCGGTATAGCAAGAGTCCTCACAGTGGGACATTTACCCAAACGATACATACAGCTGAGATACACGCGAATATACAACAGAGTAGCGGAAGTAAAAGACATCTGTCTTCATTCATTCATCATCCACATTAAACATACATGCAGTTTGCAATTTAACAAAAGGGAACTAAGAGTTCACATAATTTAAATTGCTGAAATTAAATACAAATGTCCACACTTTTACATCCTTTTCATAATACTTCTAATACAATGTTCAAAGTACATACTTATGAAATACACAATCTCAAAGAACTCCAAAAACTAGCTAGTCTCCGCGCTCGGAGTCCGTCTCTGTTGCCTCCTCCAAAGGTGCCACGTCACCAACTACACCTGTACGCCGAAGCAAGGAGTGAGTCCAAGGACTCAGCAAGCAACACTACTCATGATATACACTTACAAGTCCTAGTGGGTTCTACGTGCACATTTACAATTTCAACACATAGCATGCTAGTCATTAAAAGCTCAACCTATCATGGATGTTTTTACAAATTTATACATGGATCATGCTTTCAGATTTCTAAGAATAAACATAACCTATCACATGCTCTCTATTCAATTTATTCATGAAATTTTGTCTTTAAAGGACCAAGACATAAGAACTACCACATGAACATTGTGCACGTATGAAAGGAAACATAACTAGCATGAGTTTTACATGTTTTTAAACACATACATAAACATTTTCACATGCTTTAAGTTGCTGATTTCATATGGTTTCATGGCTGAAAACCTATGCATGAGGGCTACAATAATGCATAAAACATATCATGTTAACAACCTTTCATGCTATCTTGTGCCCGTGTTCACTAATTATCCTAACATGGATTCTAAACATCTTTGCACATGATAAAATGATGATAATAACATAAATTCACTGATTCACATGATTTCAGATTTGTCTCACATGGTTTCCAATGACGCATTTTCACATCTTTAGTTTCACATTTTCTTTACACGAATTTCCTCTTTCACATAGTTCACTTACACATACACATTCACATTGTCACTTACACTTTTACACATGGACACACACATTACAACATTTCACATTACACATTTTAGGTGCGTGACACATAGTCCAAACCACCAAAGAAGGACATATACACATCACATTACACATAGACGCCATCTAGGCAATTCAATGGCGACTCTTGGACTGCGCAGACCGGGAGAACAAGTCTCCACCCTAACCAGTGGTACTTGTCCACCTCCAGGATTTCCCCCTAATGCCCTTAGGGTCACTTAACACATTGAACTTTCTCAGGGGGACTTTTCCCTGATATAGCTCCACTGCCCTCTACGGAAGCAATGTCACACTTGGCATAATTTACACATTTACACATTTTACCGATTTACACATGGTTTTACACATATCACTTTTCATCTCATTCACTTTCTCACTCACATGCACATCTCTGTTTTTTCCTAACATGGAACTACAGATTTCAGGAATTTAACACACAGTAAACACACTAATCCTATTGGTTTTAGACCATAACTAATCACATTACGATCATACGCATGAATTATCACATTTCACATGAAAAATACATAACTTTTTGTTTACTGATCCAAATGACCTGAAAATTTAACCACATGCTGTTTTCGGGTTCAAGAATATACCCTCAATTTTTCAGATTTTTCTGAGCTACATGGAATTACAGTAAATAAAACACCAAATTAGCATGCCATTCACATTTAACTTAACATGGGTTTAACACATCTTGCAATGTACCACTTACTATTTTAAACAGAGGCTATCAATATAAATACATGATTGAGGATACGAATTACCCTAAAGCATACATCTATAGATTAATCATCACATCCATTCTTGCATGCTTTCATTTTATTCTACCGAATCGGATTTATTAGCAAGTTACACGAGCATGGATAGTTTGCCAAAATTGCAAACACATATACTGACCCACTAACCTTCATGATCAGACCAGAGCCAAGACATTCATGCTAATTAAAATCATGAAACATAACTTGCAAGAATCTCAATAAGTCATGCTCACAAGTTTAAGGGATACCATTTCCCACATTCACCATCACATCCCACATTCATTCACACACCACAAATAACAATATACATAGAGTATAAGGTTTACCATATATCCTCATCACGGAAACCATATCGAAATTATTGTAGAAGAAGGGCAGAACAGTTCACTGTTCTGTTCTGAGGAACTTGGCGGCGGTCTCTGGCCGCTAACTCAGGGTCAGCGGCATGGTCGATGGACGCCAAGCATGATCTGGGCGTCCAGGGACCTTGCCGTCGAGCCAGGTCTGTGCAGAAACACCGACTCGAGCTCTCAAACTTGGGTGAATGGGAGGGTCTAGGACTCGAGGAAAAATGCTCAAAAATCATAAAACCGACCTAGACTCATAAGGGAACACCATGGATAGGTCACTTGCCTTTCAAAAATTTCTCCAAGGAATCTAGGGCTCGGTGAAGACCTCCTTGGGCAGTCCCAATAAGTTGCAGAAGTCCTTCCAAAGATCACTTCCTCCGGGTTCTTGGATGAGCTCCACAGCAAGGGGACGATGGGGAAGCCTTCTCCTTTGCTCCAACTTCCTCCTTGTCGTGGAAGATGGCCGGATCAACCTCCAGGGGGTCGGATTTTTGGGTGCCAAGGTGGGGTTTTCTCACAGCTTTTCTCTCTAGGGTTTTCTCTTTCCTTTCTCCTCTTGCAAGGTGAAGGGAGAAGTGGGGAGAGGCCATTTCGGGTCAGACATAAGGAGAGTCTCTCTCCACTCACCATGCTGATTTGACAGCCTTCAGAGCCGTTGGGGACAGTCCCCCAATGGTTGGCTTACCTTGCTTCAGAAGTTTGCAGGTCTGCTGCGCATGCAGGTCAGAGAGATGGCGTCCATATCGTTGGACGCCAGGATAAGTGTTGGCGTCCATGTCTGGACGTTGACACCAGCTAAACGGCTTGGGCTTGACGCCAAGGTGGCCTTCGGCCAGAACTCCAAATTATGCAGAAAACCATGCATACCATGCATATATACATGCAATATACCTATGGTATTGTATCCACACTATCATCATGCAATACACACATTATTTACATTAACATAAACACATACACACGTAATTATACTAATTATGCATACGTAAATATGTACATACATACACAAGCACAATCATGCACACTTAAATACAAATAAATGCGACGGAAATTCGAGGGCCTTACAAACTTTGTTCTCATCGGTGCATCCCTTCACACGGAACGCACGCTCAATTTCTTTGAGCCAGTGCTCAGCCTCGTCCGGGTCCATGCTACCCCCAAACCTGGGTGGGTTCATACTCCTGAAGTTCCTGTGTAGATCTCCCTGAGTTTCAATTCTACCCTGAGTAGCTTGTAATAGTGCCCGGGTCAAGGTATTGATCATCCTCTGTAAATATCTCTCACGTGCAGCAGCCATTGCAATCCTTCAAGATAACCACATTATTTCATTAGATGTTAACTTCATCACAACTTATTTCTAACTAAATGACTTAGCCCGTGTTTCTACCCCAATCTCACGGTTGGTTTTTGACAAGTCGACTAATGGGATTTAGTTTTTTTTTTTTTTTTTTACTAAGCCTAACAATTTCCTATTTGCCTAGAACTTAAGGGAAAGCCTAGGCTCTAATACCAACTATCACGCCCCGACATTTAGCAGTGGAAAACAAACGTCGAGAGCGTGAGCGATACAAGTGTGCATATCACAGTCGAGTAATTTTAGAGTAACAACTAAATATGACATGAGGGTTAAGACAATGATAATGCCAGCCAAATTGTAGTAACCTATTATTTTTAAAATAAAATAAATAAATACTAAAAGTAATTAAAGGAAATGAATTAAATAAAACCCAATAAACATTAAAAAGTAAGGGGCTTGTTATATTAGCTCACTTAAAGGTAATGGGCCAAATTAGGAGTTGGATTATGGGTTAAGAGGAAAATACCCAAGAAATTCGTGACCATAATTATAGAGAAAATAGAAAAGGGTAAATGCGGGATTTAAACCATGGTAAATAACCAAGAAAGGAAATCAAATTCGTGACCCACCATGGCAAGCATCATCTAATGGCAATCTCACTCCAATTGGGAGGGGAGATCATCAAAACAAGGAAGGGAGCTAGCTAGAACCGCACCCCATGTTTCCTAGTTATGTTAGGACATGGAATAAACCCTAGACCTATAATTATTCATCCTAAGACTAAGAGGGAAGGTTCTACATTGTGTTGGGGTCATGGAAGGCTGTGCTAGGGCACCAGGAGCAGAGGAGAACGGCTGGAGAATGGGACTTCTTCCCCAACCGTGCTCTGCTGTGACCTGTGCACAACCCAGTCTTAGATCTTCACAAAGGTAGGTATTCTCGGGCCAAAGATGAATCTAACTCATCTTATCTTGTAGTGCATCTTATCTACTTTCTTTTGCAAGTGATTTGCTCAATTTTCATCATGTAATCATCGAGTTATAAGCATTTTCCCATCATCGCGCAAGTCTGCATTATTTCTTGTTCATACTAGTATGCACGTATAACGAGACAAAATTGATTCGGTCCAAAGACATAGATCTCTTCTACTTGATGTCCCCTGCAAGTTCCATGTTCATCACTTCGTCCCTAGTGCCCTAGTTTGTGAGTTATAAGCATTGCATGAAGATCGCTACAGGTTTCTACGTTCTCGGTCTGCATGGTTGAATCGCGACGTAATCATACGTTGCGTTTCAGCGACTGGTATCATGTCGATCATGACCGTCACGTTTACCTGAAAGGCGATAGACCATGTCATCACATTTTTGGCTACGGATTTGACCGTACCACGTATCAAACAGTGTGTCGTTGACTGTCAGAAAGGAACCTGAAACGCGACCATTAATGTTGTCGCGTTCACGTTGTTTCCCGCCTCTGGGAAATCGCGCCGTTTGAACAATTAGGGTTTTCATGAACACGACAGTTCTCGTCGTCGCGTTTCTGCCGGCTTGATAAACATGACCATCATACCCATCGCGATTTACCTTTGTTATTCCAGCACCGATTGTTTGTTATATAAATGATGGGTTAGGCTTGTTAAGCATGTGTTTACCCTGTAAAACTGAGTAATTAACAATAAATCTTCATAAAATTGAATTTTTATATATGTCACATAATTTCTTTAATTTAAAAGTTAATATGCACGATCATTCAATGTTCTAAGATTTCTTTCACATGTACACATCATATATATATCCTTGCTATAAGACCATGCCTAAAATACTTGAATAAATTATCTGGTTATATACCTCAATAATTGCACATTATTCACCCATTAAAATAATGACATTGTTTTCGTTTCTTACGTGGATTTGAAACACTGATATCGCCACTCCACTGTTCTAGAATTCCTCTAGAACGTCGAGCAACTTGTTTTCTCTACACACTACTCTCTTAACAAGTTGGAACCTCTCTATTGGACATTCTGTTCTGGTAGACAAGGGACCTTTTGTTAAGACCTCCGTAAGACTCCGTACTCAGTGGATTCCCTCATGGAGACCGAGCTGGTTGTACCCTAACACCCATAACACCTTTAGGGATCAATATGATCCAAACAGCCTTAGAAGTTCTCTCTCTTATCTTGAATCACGCTGGACCTCTGGGCCTGTGCATAACACGGCCAGTGGAAGGGTAGTGAATTCCACCTGACTACCTACACCAATTGCGCATGTTGTGCAACTGTTACTATCGCCTGTTTAATCGACGTTTTATGTGCAATGACCCTTAGTTCTCATCTATACTCTACTCGCTCATCTATTCACACTCTCTCTACTATCTCGTCTACTCATCTCATACTCTCATCTATTTCTTGGTAGTCTCTATTGACCATTGAATGATTGTCTAAAGATAAACAATATAACTAATGCCTGGTAATATTAAAGGGCCCGGTCTGGTCCTGGGAGGTGCGCCCAAAAGTACTATTTGCCGGCGGGAGTTAATTGACTAGAGTGTTTTGGCATTACACTCAAGTGCTATCTATCTCGACTATCTAAATGACAATCAAAGTGCTATACTATACTCATTGTGCTATCGTTATACATTGTGCTATTTGTGCTATGGCCATCCTGCTTTGTGTTATATTTGAAAACTTGTGCTATTTCAATCACATGCTATCATGCTATCTCTTACATTACTCGACTCTCTTGCTCTATCATATAGTGACTCTGCTTTTAATACATTAATCATGTAAAGTTACTCGCACCATGAGATATAAATCTACTCTAGGCGTTGTCGCTCACCCTACGTTATTTGTCATTGTGTTCTCAGGTGAGGCTGAGGAGAATGAGTACACTCACGAGGATGGGGAGGACCAGGAGTGATCCACGAGTGCAATGACGACACCATGTATCCTAGATGTCTTAGTTAGTCTTATTTTCTTTTTATGTATTAGAGTCAATTGGGCCCTATGTTATGGCTCTGAGTAAGTTGATGTAATAGACAGTAGTGGAATTATCAATAAAAGTTATTTGATTTCGTATTATTAAACTTTCCAATGGTTTATTGTCTATTCTACGCTCTATACTCGCTACTTGCAACTGCCTCACGTTCCGATATTTCACGTCGGGGCATTACAGTTTTGTGTTATCAAAGCCTACGATATCCTTACCAGGATAATTAAGTCTAGGATGTTCTAGGACGGACTGCCATGACACGTGTCTAAGTCAACTATCATACCTATGTGAGATTTGGGTAGAACCCAGGGTGAAGATCTAAAAGATAATCACACACGCACGAATTAAACTCCATACCAATGTCTTAATGATAAGCTACTTTTGTAGGAAATTTAAGAGAACTAAGATGACTGCTGAACGTGCTCAAATGAGGGGCATGCAACAGACGATCCAAGAACTCACCCGTGCGCTTCTGCAAGCTGCACAAGGTGGAGGGAATCGCGACGGTGCAGGCGAGCTGCATCGTAACATCAGGAGCTTGAACCCGCCTAAGTTCAGTGGTTCCACGAATTCGGATGTGGCCAAGCACTGGCTGAAGGAGACGGAAAGAATCTTCCGTGTCATGCAATTTGTAGCTGAGGACAAGCTGCTACTAGCTACATTCCAACTAGAGAACGACGCCCGCTCTTGGTGGGAGTCAGTCGAAGCTACCAGGGTGAATGGTCAATTCACCTGGAATGAGTTCAAGGAAGCTTTTAACTCCAAGTACTTCTCCGAGCGTGTCCAGGAGAAGAAGGCTGTGGAGTTTGCTGCTCTTAAACAGAGGAGCTTATCTGTGGCTGAATATGAGGCCCAGTTTTCAAGACTGGCAAGATATGCCGAGCATTTGGTGAACACCGAAAGAATGAAGGCTAAGCGCTTCCTCAATGGCCTTAAGCCTCAATATATTACTCAACTGGCCCCTCTCGACATCCAGACATATGCCGAGATGGTGAAGAAAGCTCAACCACAGGAAGATGCTACGGACTTCACTGATCGTATCAAAGGAAAGTTTGTGAGAAGAACTGAAACCATCTGGGACTATCATCTGCCAAGCCAACTAATAGCAAGAAGCGTCCTTTCAGCATCACGGAAGGACCCAGTCAGGAAAGGAAACCCAAGGTCTTCATCCCCAATACTCCAGCTAAAGCAACTGCAAGCACTGTGACAAGCCAGGTCACACCGCTGATGAATGCGAGGAGAAAGTCGGCGCATATTTGCACTGTGGAAGCCGTGAGCACGTATCCCAGAGTGCCCGCTACTAAAGGAGAATGAGTAATGTGCCTAAGAAACAGGGACAACTACAAGCCCTGCGTGACGAAGAGCCCATTGAGGAAGGAGGCGTGGTGGAAGGTACACTGCAAGTTTCTCCCTATCAGCATTTGTTTTATTTGATAATGGAGCAACTCATTCATTCATATCTCAAAACTTTGTGATACCTTAAATGTTAAACCTATATCTATGGGGTGTGAATTCTCTATCACAATACCACTGGGAGAGAAAGAGAAATTGAACAAATATTTGATGTGATGATCGGAGAACATAATCTAAAAGCTGACCTGGTGTGTATGCCCATGGAAGGCTATGATGTAATTTGGGAGCCGACTGGTTGTCCACTTATGGGGCAAGTGTCGACTGTAAGAAAGGGAAGTTACATGTAGTGAGATCTCGAAGTTGTCATTCACTGGAATTAGACATAAGAGACGGATGTCTCTAGTCTCTGCCATAAAGGCCCACAACATGATAGGAAAGGTTGTTTTGCTTTTCTTGCGGCTGTGATAGTTGAAAAGAAGGGGTCTAAGATAGAAGACATACACATAGTCAAGGATTGCCTAGATGTGTTCCCCGAAGATCTACCAGGGATTTCTAGAACGTGATGTCAATTTTTCTATTGAGCTAATCCCTGGAGCTGCCCTGGTGTCGCGCCAACCGTACCGGATGTCACTTGCCGAGTTAAAGGAACTGAAGGCACAACTAATGGAGCTGCTAGAGAAGGGGTTCATCAGACCAAGTACTTCCCCATGGGGAGCACTTGTGCTATTCGTTAAAAAGAAAGATGGATCTATGAGGCTATGTATTGACTATCGACAACTCAATCAACTAACCATCAAGAACAAGTACCCATTGCCCCGAGTCGATGAACTTTCGACCAGATATCTGGAGCTCAATATTTCTCCAAGATTGACCTCCGATCTGGCTATCATCAAATGAGGATCAAGGACGACGACATTTTAAAATGGCTTTCAGAAGCAAGTACACTATGAATTCATTGTATACCTTTTGGTCTGACCAATGCTCCTACAGCCTTATACAACTCATGAACAACATATACTGACCATACCATGACAGTTTGTGGTAATCTTCATCGATGATATCCTCATATATTCAAAGACCAAAGAAGAACATGAAGAACACCTGAAGATAGCACTGTAAGTCTTGCGAGACAACAAACTGTATGCAAAGTTGAGCAAGTGCAAATTTTGGCTCGAAGAAGTGTCCTTCTTGGGCCATGTTATCTCAAAGGACGGCATCTCTGTTGATCCCTCCAAAACTGAAGCCGTACACAATTGGGAGAGACCAACCAATGTCACAGAAATTAGAATCTTTTTAGGACTGGTGGCTACTATAGGCAGTTCATAAAGGACTTCTCCAAGATCTCCGTTCCTCTCACGCGTCTTACACGAAAGGAGAATCCCTACTCCTGGAGTAAAGAGTGTGAGAAGAGTTTCAAAACTCTAAAAGAATGTCTGACCTCCGCCTCTGTTCTCGCTCTTCCAAGAGGGAGAAGGTTTCTCTGTCTATACCGATGCCCCAAGAATTGGGCTTGGCTATGTATTGATGCAGAATGAGAAAATTATCTACTCTTCAAGACAACTGAAGACGCATGACGTCAACTACCCTGTGCACGATCTATAGTTGGCTGACGTGGTCTTTGCCTTAAAATCTAGAGATATTATTTTATATGGTGAGCAGTTTATGTCTATTCAAACCATAAGAGCTTAAAGTATTATTCTCTCAGAAGGAACTAACATGAGGCAGAGAAGATGGCTTGAATACTTGAAGGATTTCGACTTCAACATCCAGTACCATTCAGGCAAGGAAAATGCTGTGGTTGATGCTCTTAGTGGAAAGTCGATGGCATCTCTATCAAGTCTAGTGCTTGGCGAGATGCAGATACTAGAACAGTTCGCAAGGTTAGACTTGAATATAGAACATAGGGATGATTGAGTCTTGGTTGCCAATATCAAGATTCAATTGACATGCTGGAAGAAATCAAATCACAGCAGGACAGCGATCCATTCTTGGTTCGCGTCAAAGAAACATTAGCTGAAAAGTCAAACTTTGCCATGACGAGGATGGAAGGCTTGTATTCCAAGGGAGAACATGTGTTTTGGACAATGAAGAATTGAAGAGGGGCTAATGGATGAAGCTCAGTAGACAAAGTATACCATTCATCCTGGAGGTACCAAAATGTATCAAGACATGAAAAGAATGTTTGGTAGCCAAACATGAAGAGAGAGGTTGCCGAGCATGCTGCTCAATGTCTTACTTGTCAACAAGTAAAGGCAGAACACATGCGCCCTGCTGGCGTACTCAGACCATTAGATATTCCGGAATGGAAATGGGAAAGTATTGGCATGGACTTCATCATGGGCTTACCCAATACTCGTGGTGGACTCGACGCCATATGGGTCATTGTCGACCGACTAACCAAGTCCGCACACTTCCTACCTATAAAGAGTAAGTCGTCTGTGGAGGTACTAGCCGCATTATATGTCAAAGAGATCATGAGGCTTCATGGAGTTCCATCATCCATTGTCTCAGATCGAGATCTGAGATTCACCTCTCATTTCTGGAAGGGATTGCGACTGAACTTGGTACTAAGCTCAATTTTAATACCGCTTTTCACCACAGACAGATGGGCAGACTGAGAGAACCAACCAGATTGTTGAAGATATGTTAAGAGCTTGCACCATATATTTCCAAGGCTACTAGAATGAGCACTTATCTTTAATTGAGTTCGCCTATAACAACAGTTACTAGGCGAGTATTAAAATGGCACCATTCGAAGCGCTCTATGGTAGAAACTGTAGATCTCCTGCATGCTGAAATGAAGTTGGAGAACAACAATGGCTAGGCCCGGACATTGTACAAAACACAACCATGGATATATAGGTGATTTGAGATCGGCTCAAGATTGCTCAGTCTAGACAGAAGAGTTATGCTGACAAGAGGAGCGAGAGATTTAGAATTTCAAGTGGGAGACCATGCACTCTTAAAGGTATCTCTACCCGTGGCATTCAAGCGCCACTTTGGTAATGGGTTGGAGTTAAGATAACTTCAACCCATGTACAAAGTTACACATGTGTAACCCACCGTTTACTTTGGTAATAATAGAGTTAACTTTTAGACTATAGTGAGTTAACTCACCTTTTCTCAAATGCACTTTGGTAGTTAAAAGTGAGTTAACTAACCTTGGAAAAAAAAGTAGCATTAATGCTTGTAATGTGAGAGGAAAAGGTGGTTAACTCACTGAGTTAACTCTATTCCACCTCTAGAGGTGGGTTAGAAAATGGGGGTTAACTCACTTTTAATCCACCTTTAGCCCAACCCACTAGAGTTAACTTTAAAACACTACCAAAGTATTTTTTGAGTTAACTCAGAGTTAACTAGAGTTAACTCTGAGTTAACTCACATCCAAAGCGGCGCCAAAGGTTTGGTGTTAAAGGAAACCTCAGTCCTAGATTCATCAGTCCTTTTGAAGTGTTCAAGAGGGTTGGTGAGGCTGATTACCGGCTGGCATTGCCGCCAACCTGGTATGTGTACACAATGTGTTTCACGTCTCTATGCTTAGGAAATATGTGTACGATCCTACGCATATCATTCGCCATGAGAAGTTGGTGCTGAACAAGGACATGACATATGAGGAGAAGCCAGTCAAAATACTAGAACGAAAGGTGCAGCAACTCAGGAATCGTCCCATCCATGTGGTTAAAGTTCTGTGGAATAACCGTGGAGTGGAAGAAGCCACATGGGAACCTGAAGGAATCATCAGGCGAAACTACCCCGATCTTTTCGGTAAGACATTCTCTCCTTTATGGTCGTAGGAATTTGGGGACCAAATTCTTTTTAAGAGGGGGAGGATGTAGTAACCATATTTTTAAATAAAATAAATAAATACTAAAATTAATTAAAGGAAATGAATTAAATAAAAACCAATAAACATTAAAAAAGTAAGGGGCTTGTTATATTAGCTCACTTAAAGGTTAATGGGCCAAATTAGGAGTTGGATTATGGGTTAAGAGGAAAATACCCAAGAAATTCGTGACCATAATTATAGGGAAAATAGAAAAGGGTAAATGAGGGATTTAAACCAATGTAAATAACCAAGAAAGGAAATCAAATTCGTGACCCACCATGGCAAGCATCATCTAATGGCAATCCCACTCCAATTGGGAGGGGAGATCATCAAAACAAGGAAGGGAGCTAGCTAGAACCGCACCCCATGTTTCCTAGTTATGTTAGGACATGGAATAAAACCTAGACCGATAAGTATTCATTCTAAGACTAAGAGGGAAGGTTCTACATTGTGTTGGGGTCGTGGGAGGCTGTGCTAGGGCACCAGGAGCAGAGGAGAACGGGACTTCTTCCTCAACCGTGCTCTGCTACGAGCTGTGCACAACCCGGTCTTAGATCTTCACAAAGGTAGATATTCTCAGGCCAAATATGAATCTAACTCATCCTATCTTGTAGTGCATCTTGTCTACTTTCGTTTGCAAGTGATTTTCCCATTTTCATCATATAATCATCGAGTTATAAGCGTTTTCCCATCATTGCGCAAGTCTACACGTTTCTTGTTCATACTAGTATGCATGCCTAACGAGATAAACTTGATTCGGTCTAAAGGCATAGATCTCTTTTGCTTGATGTCCCCTACAAGTTCTGTGTCATCAATTCGTCCCTAGTGCCCTAGTTTGTGAGTTATAAGCGTTGCATGAATATTGCTACAGGTTTCTACGTTCTCGGTCTGCATGGTTGAATCGCGACGTAATCATGCGTCGCATTTCAGCGACTAGTATCGCATCGGTCATGACCGTCGCGTTTACCTGAAAGGTGACAGACCATGTCGTCACATTTTTTGCTAGGGTTTTGACCGTACTGCATATCAAACTGTGTGTCGTTGACTGTCAGAAAGGAACCTGAAACACGACCATTAAGGTCGTCGCATTTCACCGTTGTTTCCCGCCTCTGGGAAATCGCGTCGTTTGAACATTAGGTTTTCATGAATGCGACAGTTCTTGTCGTCGCATTTCTGTCTGCCTGATAAACCGACCATCATACCTGTCGCGATTTACCTGTGTTATTCCAGCACCGATTTTCTGTTATATAAATGATGAGTTAGGCTTGTTAAGCATGTGTTTACCCTGTAAAACTGTGTAATTAACAGTAAACCTTCATAGAATTGAATTTTATATATGTCACATAATTCTTTAATTTAAAAGTTAATATGCACGATCATTCAATATTCTAAGATTTCTTTCACATGCACACACCATATATATATATCCTTGCTATAAGACCATGCCTAAAATACTTGAATAAATTATCTGGTTATATACTTCAATAATTGCACATTATTCACCCATTAAAATAATGACATTTGTAACATCCCTGTCCCCTTTGAGGGTCAGTTCTCTCGCTGTGGTCATGACATGTCGACCCGTCGCCTTCTGAAGGCGACGTCGGTGACCGTCGCGTTCCGAATAAGAACGCGCCGGCCGCCCCTGTGCGACAGGGCTCTAACAGCAGACTGTCTTTTTGTCGTTTTGTTGTTAGGGTGGTGGTGACACTTGTGGCGTTGCATGCATGAACGCGACACTCTGGTCGGTCGCGATCAGATGTCAGCGTTGCATGCATGCCACGTGGTGGCTTTGACTGTCAGGGTCGCAGACGTTCCAGATCGCGACGCAGGTGGGTGTCGCGTTAGCATTGCTAACACGACGACCAGGGCCGTCGCGTTCTTAACGTCTGTGTTTAAGTTGCTCTGGCCGAGAGCAGAACCCCCATTTGGCCCTTTTGTCTGTGTTCCTCCTCTCCGGCGTCCTTCTGTGTGTTGAGCTCTATGGGGAGCTTGGAGGGAGGATTTCTTGTCTTGGATTGGTAAGTGTGTTTGTGGTTTGAATGTGTGGTTTGGATTGGATGTATGCTTTGTTCTTTCTCTGTCTCATTTCTCTTCCCCCCTCCTCTGTGGCATGCACCATGGTTTCTCTTCATCGACGTGTGAAGGGCTTGCTCGGCTCATGGGAGGTGACTCGTGGAGCGTTGGAGCTCGGAGGTGGAGGGGTGCTAGTCTACGAGAAGGCCCAAATTGGGTAAATCTTCATATTAAGGTAGGGACCCCAAAACCTCCACCTAGTTCTACATGCTAGGTTTCCAAACCCCTCTTCCAAGCCTAAAATCCTTGTTTAGGATGTGCATTATGTTCTATGATTCATGTGTGATGGTTTCATGGTGTTGGTTTGAATGGATGCATGCTTGATGAGGGGCTTGTATGAGGTGAGATCCATGTTGCATGTGAGGATAATGAGTGTAGTTAACTTTCCTTGGCATGCATGGGGTCTTATATGGGTGGTTTGATGGCATTTGAGCAGTTTGCACCGTCTCCATACTTTCCCTTCCCATGTTGTATCTTTTTGGTGCTTTTGGGGTGGTAGGAGTTGCTCTATTTGAGCACTCGGCTGAGGTCCACGTATCGTCACGTCGCATTCTCTTTGAACGTGCACCAGCACCCGTCGTGTTTAGCAAACGCGACGGGTACGTGTGTGGCGTTCAGGAGTGTGGGGTTTGTCGGAACGCGACGTCCGCCTCCGTCGCGATGGTATCGAGACGGGGTACGTGTCACGTTCAGAAGACCCGGGGTTGTTGCGGCGCTCTTAGCTGTCGCTTTCTTGTCGCGGCAGACTCAAGGGTCGCCTTCTGGTTTCTTGTCGCGACAGGCAAGGTCGTCGCATTCTGATCGCGACATATCGCTGCGTCGCCTCTCTGACCGAGAGGGACTGGCGACAGGTTTTGACGTTCTGCTTGCGCTGCGACTCCGTTTCCTTGGCACTTGTGCTGTTCCTAGTGCAGTGCTACTCTAGTCTCTCGCCCGGTGCTAGGCACTTGAGGGCTTGTCCACGAGACAAGTTGTTACCGTTACCTGGGACCCCCATCCCCACGTCCGTTAGAGGGAGTTCTCTGGGCAGCGGTGTGCTTGAGTCACTGACTTGGAGCGGAGGGGAAAACGGTGGGGACAGCGGTGTAGAGTCGTTTGTAGAGCTCTCTTAGCTGGTCTGTGTCCCGAGGTAGTTTTGCTGCTCTTTCGGTGCAGACCAACTAGTCCTTTCTCACTGCCTCACTCTACGTGGTTCCGGAACCATTTAGAGGGGTCAGGCATGGGACCGTAGTCCGGCCAGACTATGGCGTTGTGTTTACTTTAGTTCTGCGTCTCACTCCGACGGGAGGTGTTAGACATGGACCGTTGGTCGAGGGTAAGGCGCGTGGTGCACCTGACCGGCTGACTAGTGTGGCATTCTGTAGCTAGTGTGTTTGTCTAGGCAGTGTTTAGCTGTCTGTGTTACAACCTTGGGTTTTCCTTGGTGCCGTGTTTTACACGGGTTTTCTGGTCCCGACTTGTGTCCTAGACCGATGACCTTGTAGTTTCTTTCACACTTCCGCACTTGACTTTGTTTAGTAGAATAGAATTTACTACTTTATGTAATTACGGCACTTAGTTCTATTTTGCTATTAGAACCAGTGGGAGATTGGTAGTCCCTACTGGGCTTCTTCGTGAAGCTCATTCCCTGTTTTGTAGGTGAGACTTCACAGCAGCTCCCTCCGCGGCGGACTGAGGAGACAGTCCAACAGTAGTCGGCGTCTCTAGTGAGCAATTGTACTTCACCCTCGGGGTATGCCCCTAAGGGACGTGTTCTTTCCCTTTTATTTCAGCACTTGTACTTTATTTACTTTGGGACTATACTAGACTGTTACTTAGTGTTGGACTCTTTTCCTTCACCTGTCATACATTTTAGTGCGTTGTTGTTATTTATCTCTATTATATATCTCGTTAGACCGATCCGTTAGCCCTTCCGGGTCTCCAAACCTGTTGGCGGCGGTGTCGATGTTCGGATTCTTGGTGGGAGCTGAGGGTCCGGGCGTCGGGGCCGTTACAGTGGTATCAGAGCAAGGGGTCTATCAAGACTTGTGATAGAAATAAGTAATAACGTAAAGTCCCTTAGGAAGTACAAGTAACACTGCTAAGCCGCTGGAGTTTTATCTGCTAACTTCTTAATGTGCTTGTTTTGTAGAACATTCCTCCACGCACTCGCAAGCAGGCTCGTGAGCTGGTGGATCGTCAGGAGTTCGAGTCAGACGGGTCGGTTGCAGCCGAGCACGTGCCGATTGACACTCAGCCCCAGCAGTTCGAGCAGCCTGGGGACCCGTTGCCGCAGGGCGTTCCTTTGCAGCAGGGAGGGCAGCAGCAGCAGCAGCAGTGGTTTTCGCCCCCTCCCCCGCCGCCGTCATGGAGCAGTGGTGGAGAGCGATGTTCCAGGGTCACTTGGCAGTACCCGCATGCCAGCAGTACCCTCAGTACCCTCAGTACCAGCCGTACCAGTAGATGTTGGCAGGAGGTCAGCAGTTCGTAGAGATGGCAGCAGAGGAGCAGCCGACACCGACCCCGCAGGCAGCACCGGTTCAGCCAGAGGTACCCTCAGTGGTACGGCAATAGACTCCAGTTGCAGCGGTAGCACCTGAGGACCGCACAACGCTTCTGGAGAGGTTTCTTCGTCTTCGTCCTCCGACTTTCTCTGGTGACCGTGATCCAGACAGGGCAGAGAGTTGGGTCCATGAGCTCGAGCGCACCTTCGAGACCATGAACTGTGCAGAGCTGGATCAGGTCAGATTGGCAATGTACCAGCTGAAGGGGCCAGCCCACGAGTGGTGGAGAGCAGTGAGGCAAACTAGTTTTTGTTGAACCGAGCCCCTTACCGTTGCACCAAAAGCTCGAGCTGGTAGTGAAGGCGGTAGCCAAATCTTTAAGGCGGAAGCGCAAAGCACCACGTCAACGCTGTGGTCGGCATGAGGGGCTTCGCACAAGGTTTTACCCCTGCGGCGGGTTGGGTTGCCAGCCCCGATGTCACTATGCTGCCCCATAATAGCATAGTGGCAGCGATTCCCTAAGGGAGTCGATGGCAGTTAACCAACAAACTCCCCCCCAGCGGCACCCGGGGGAATCGAACCCGCAACCTCACTCTGATACCACTTGTTGGCCCTTTCGGTATGGCAGCAAGCTAGCCTAGAGGGGGGGGGGGTGAATAGGTTTTTCTGAAATCTGAAATAGAAACTTAAACACAGAAATTAACACTGAATGTTTGGTTAGTTTAGTGTGACAAAGAGTAGTAGTGCGCAAGCAATAAATAATCACACAAATGACACAAGGAATTTATCCGGTTCGGTTCGGCCTTCCCACATGGAAGTCCTACGTCCAGTCCCCAAGCAACCTCTTGGGATTTCACTAACCAATGGTACAGCCCCCCTCAAGGACACTACAACACCAGCACCCCAGCTGGTCTTCTTCTCTTTCCCGGCCAAAAGGCAGCCCACTTCTTTTCTAGGCTCAGAAGCAATCTACTTCTTTTACAGGTTCAGAAGTAACCTCCTGGAACAACCCCAGTGCGGTTCTGCTAGACTTAAACCCCAGCTAGGTCCTGTTGGTACAAACCCCAACAAGGTTCTGCTAGACACTACCTCTAGCTAGGTTACACACTGTATACAGTCCTACAGCTGGACAAGGGTCTTTCTTAGAAAAGAAAGAACAAGACTGAGAGCTAATACAAGATGAACACTATGGACTTAGCTCACAGTCACAGACTCTCCCTCAAAATTACAATGAGCATAGGGAGAATGGAAGAGAAGAAGGCGATGAAGACTTCTGCTTGAAAGCTTCTGTAGATTTTGGCTCGAGCTCTTCTCTCTTTCTCTGAGTGTATTTGGAGTTCAGGTTCCTCACTGTTGTACACTCCTTCAAAGATCTTCAGGAAAGCTCATGCTTCTTCTTCAGCCTTGCTGCATCTTTTATATGAGCAACTTTAAATAGATCCGTTGAAGAGATCCGTTGGAGCTCTTCTAGTCGTTGCTGATCTTTCTCTTCATTTGTCTTAATCAGACTCTGGTGGTCTTCGAGATCTGTCAGCATAGAAGAGAGTGTTAGCATAGAGAGTGTTTATAAGATATCAGTGCATGCTACTGTGTTTCTGTTATCATGACAAAAATAGCAGTTCATATCTTTTCTGACAAGACTCTGAAATACGCATGCAGCTTTTTCTGTCAGAAGATATTTGACTTCTCTTTAGGCGCCAAACAATATTTGAAATATAAAAGCAATCTGAGTTGAACAGAATCCATGAAGAAATCGATGTGAATATGACTTACAAAATCGTTGTTCATTTATAAGCAAATCGTTGCAAGATTATGGACAAATCGATGTGATCATTTATGAAATCGTTATGCAAGCAAATCGTTATGATCTCCAGAAGAAATCGTTGTGATCAATAAAGAAATCGATGTGATCACTTATGAAATCGTTCTGAGATCAATTTCTTATCAAATCATTGCGAAGGCAAATCGATGTGAGGCAAATCGTTGCACTCACTTATCAAATCGTTATGAGACCAATTTCTTATCAAATCGTTGCGAAGGCAAATCGATGTGAGGTAAATCGTTGCACTCACTTATCAATCGTTATGAGACCGATTTTTATCAAATCGTTGCGAAGGCAAATCGATGTGAGGGCAATCGTTGCACTCACTTATCAATCGTTATGAGATCGATTTCTATCAAATCGTTGCGGTCACTTAGAAATCGTTATGAGACCGATTTCTTGGCACATTGTTGCATTTACTTAAATAATCGTTATGGCTTCTAAAGAAATCGTTATAGCGCTTATAAAATCAATTAAAACCAAATCGATGTAGCGCTTATTAATTGGCACTTAACTGAAATCGATGTATATTGATTAAACATCGATTTTATCATTTTAGTGCGCCATATTGCATCAATGAGAGACTTAGCATTTTGTTATGAGATTGATGCGACACAGATGAAACAAAATATTCAATAACATTTAATCAACAAAGATATACTAATTGAAATCATCATAAGTTTTGTTATCACCAAAATACAAGGACAACTATAAAGTGGTTCAACAATCTCCCCCTTTTGGTGATGACAAAATTTATGCAATTTTTGATAAAAATATATAAAGCATAGAGGTTTACGAAAATTCACAGATAATGCATACCATGCATACTCTCCCCTTTTTTGTCACAAACCAAAAAGGAAGGTTCTTACCATTGTATTCTCTCCCCTTTGTGAAAGAAATTCTTCATTGAGGGGTTCAACAATGATTGACATAAATGAATACTCCCCCTTAGTCTGTGCTCCCCCTGAATGAGAGACTCCACCTGAATGAAACTTGCAAATAATTGTTAGTAATAAAGACTAATTCAATTTTTTTGACTACTCTTCTTCAGATGTGATTTGAATGAAGAGTCTACAGTCACTCCTGCCTTGAGCATCCTTGGTTTTTGATGCTCCAAGGCTAACCTGCAAGAAAATTACTCAAAGATAGGTACCCAAATCCTTTTGGGTCCTTGATGGTTAGATGCATGAAAATATCCTTTAGGGATCCAAACTAAGTGCCTTGTTGTGCAGGTGTTTACAGTGTGTCCTAGTTTATTGCAATGAGAACAACAATGAATATAGATTGTTTTGTTTTTCTTATTTTCTTTGTGCTGAGTTTTTAGAACGTGATTTCTGTAAACTTTTTCTTTTACATGGGCCTTTTTCTGGGGCATCTTGGTTTCTTTTACAAATTTTGGTAGTGGATATTTTTCTGGAATCATGGCTTGTTTTCCTTTTTCTGGAGGTATGTATCCAAGCCCTTGTTTGTTATTTACAGATTTTGATCCTTTTAAGCATAGGGCTAAAGATTTTGGCCTTCAATTAATTTTCTAACTGATTCTTTTAAATACATATTTTCTTCAGTTAGAGTTTTTAATTTTTCTTCTAACTCTAACTTCTCATTATTCTTGCTTTTCAATCTTCATTTAAAAGATAATTTTTATCTTTACATTTATTTAATTGTTCTTCTAGTGGCTCCAATTCGGATTTAAGATCAGAATTGGTGTTTTCCAAGCAAGTAGAGTGTTTTTCAGATTTTTTAGTTCTTTTACAACCCCCTTATGTTTTTCATACAGTTCATTAAAGACTTCTTCTAAGTCTTCTGATTCTGACCCTGAATCTGTGCAAGAATTAAAAATGAGTCAGAATGTACCTCATCTAGTCCCACCATGAGAGCTAGATTTACCTGCTCCTTTTCGGAATCTGAGCTTGTGACCTCATCATTTTCCAAGCAGCTGCCATGCCGCTTCTTTTAAATTTCTTATGCTACTTCTTGGGCTTCTCGGTTTGACTAGTCTTCTTGAGTCTTGGACAATCCGGTCTCAGATGCCCAGGTTTTCTGCATTCATAGCATACTGGTTCTTTCTCCGTTTTCTCCTTTCTTTGGATCCTTCTTGACTGTTTTTTCTTCTTCTTAAAATCTTCTGAAGCTTGTACAATACTTCATCAACATCATTATCTTCAGAATCTGCATTTTTGGAACTAGAAGAGGAAGAGGTGGAAGGAGCAGCTACAACCTTAAGAGCATCAACATTTCTTCTAAGATGAGCTTTCAGACAATCGCTCCATATTTATTTCATGTGCCATGAGAGAACCTATTAAATTATCAATTGACAATTTGGTTAAATCATGGGCCTCTTCAATAGCAGTTACTTTAGGTGTCCATGAAATAGTTAAGGACCTAAGCATTTTTCTAACGTTTCTTCATTAGAAAGAATTTTTCCAAGAGAATTTAAACCTACTACTATGCTTGAAAATCTATTATACATAGTAGTGATATTTTCATTTTAAAGCATTTTAAATTGTTTGTATGTGAAACAAGAATATCTATCCTAGTTTGTTTCACTTTATCTGTTCATTCATAAGTTATCTGCAGCTTATCCATATTTCTTGGCAGATTTACAAGCAGATACTCTACTAAATTCCTTTTTAGATAAAGCACAACATAAAAAGTTCTTAGCTTTAAAATTTAGGGCTAATTTATGCTTATCTGCTGTTGTAATAGCAGTAGTGCCTTCAGTAGGAACAATAACAAAATCACCTACCTCAATTACCTGCCACAGATCAAAGTCTGTGCCTCGAATGAAGCATTCCATTCATCTTCCAGTATTGGTAGTCCTCTCCATCAAAAAATGGAGGTCTGGTGACTGATTGGCCACTTGTTGGCCCTTCAGCATATCCTTGAGCTGCCATGGATCTTTGCTCTAAGATCGTTGGATCTTCTTGAAAGTTCAGAGACCCGCTCTGATACCACTTGTTGGACCGAGCCCCTTACCGTTGCACCAAAAGCTCGAGCTGGTAGTGAAGGCGGTAGCCAAATCTTTAAGGCGGAAGCGCAAAGCACCACGTCAACGCTGTGGTCGGCATGAGGGCTTCGCACAGGGTTTTACCCCTGCGGCGGGTTGCGTTGCCAGCCCCGATGTCACTATGCTGCCCCATACAGCATAGTGGCAGCGATTCCCTAAGGGAGTCGATGGCAGTTAACCAACAGTTTTCAGGGCAGGAGGCTGGACCAGATCACTTGGTCGGAGTTCCTAGTGGCCTTTCACGATGAGTTCTTCCCCGACTATGCTTGCCGTGAGAGGAGGGACCAGTTCCATGAGTTGGTACATGGAGACTTGCCCGTGTCGCAGTACCACTAGAGGTTCCTACAGCTTCTTCGACATGTTCCCCACGTGGCCGCTAGTGAGTAGGCTCGTACCGAGCGGTTCATTAGCGAGCTTTGCTCGGACTTGAGGTGGGCCATGGCTGGTCACCTCTGTGACTCCTTGGCGGTGGCAGTGGCGAGAGCTACTGCCTTGGAGCGGGAGTGTCGGTTTCAGCCGCAGCAGAGTGGAGGCTCAGGGAGGTCTTCTCCATACCAGTGCCCCTCAGGCAGTCGAGGGAGTGTTTCCTCTTCTTCTTCTTCGGGGACAGGCGGTGCTGGCCTGACTTCGAAGTTGAAGAAGCTGTTCACTCGTGGAGGTAGGCGTCAGTACAGGTAGCCACAGCAGTAGCGACGTCAGTCGGAGCAGCAGCCAGTGGAGCAGTCTGTACAGCAGGGAGCAGAGTAGAGTCAGTAAGGCACAGGTTGTTACCACTATGGGCAGCAGGGGCACTTAGGGGTGTTCATTTTTCGGTTCAACCCAAAAAACCGAACCGAACCGACCGGTTCGGTTCGGTTCGGTTCGGTTCGGGTTGAACAATGTCACAGTTCAGTTCGGTTTCACACAGGGAAATTGAATGAACAGAAATATATATTAAATATATTTAAATAATAAATAATATCACCAAAGAAAGCATAGCCCAGTGGGCTAGCGCCTTCTGTTCCATTGGGTGGTCCTGGGTTCGATTCCCAGGACCGCCCATCCCGCCTTTCTCTTGTTTTTTTTTTTTCGGTTCAAACCGAACCAACCGATTCGGTTCGGTTCGG
>JACBKR010001761.1:0-39915 GCA_014218235.1 Colocasia esculenta | reverse complement strand
TAAATTACTGAAATGGAAATACATAATGTCCACATAATTCATTCTTCTCATGATAATTCTAATACAATGTTCCAAGTACGTACTAGGAAGTACACAATCACAAAGAACTCCAAAAATTAGCTAGTCTCCACGCTCGGAGTCCGTCTCTGCTGCCTCCTCCAAGGGTACTGTGTCACCAACTATACCTGTACGCCGAAGCAAGGAGTGAGTCCAGGGACTCAGCAAGCAACACTATTCATGATATACACGTACAAGTCCTAGTGGTTTCTACATGCACATTACAATTAGCAACACATAGCATGCTAGTCAATTCGAGTTTTCAACCTATCATGAAAGTTCTACAATTTTATACATAACTCATGCTTTCAGATTTTTAAAATAAAATCCACCTATCACATGGTCTCTATTCAATTTACTCATGAACTTTAATCTTTTACAGAATCAACATGAGAGCTATCAACATGGACAATTTACATGCATGAAAGGGGAACACAATTTGCATGGATTCCACATATTCTTAAGTGCATACATAACTTTTTCACATGCTTTAGGTTGCTGATTTCACATGGTTTAATGACTATAAATCTACACATGAGAGCTACAATGTTGCTTAAAACCTCACATATGAACAATCCATCATGCCATTTTGCAACATATTCATTTATTGTCCCTACCATGGATTCTAAACACTTGTACACATAACATGAGAATAATACATGCATTTTCTGAATTCACATGGTTTCAGATTTAGTCTCACATGGTTTCAATAACACATTTACACATCGAGAATTTCACTTTTTCTTTTACACAAATTTCCTCTTTTTACGTGGTTACACTTTACACATACACATTCATGTCACTTACACATTTACACATGGTCACATACACATTTCACATTCCACTTTACACATATTTAGGTGCCGTGACACTAGTCCAAACCACCAAAGAAGGACATATACACATCACATTACACATAGACGCCATCTAGGCATTCCAATGGCGACTCTTGGACTGCGCAGACCGGGAGAACAAGTCTCACCCTAACCAGTGGTACTTGTCCACCTCCAGGATTTCCCCTAATGCCCTTAGGGTCTTAACACAATGAACTTTCTCAGGGGGACTTTTCCTGATACAGCTCCACTGCCCTCTCGGAAGCAGTATCACATTGGCACAATTACACTTTTACACATTACCGTTTTACACATGGTTCTTACACTTACACTTTTCATCACATTCACTTTCTCGCTCACATAAATCCTCCATTTTTCTAACATGGTACTACAAAATTTCAAGGTTTAACACACAATAAACAACACTAATCATGCTGGGTTTAAACAAAATCTAATCACATTTCGATCATATGTACGAATTATTCACATTTCACATGAAAACACATAACCTTTTATTTACGGGTCTAAATGACCTGAAATTTTTACCACAAGCTATTTTGGGTTCATAATCATACTCCCAAATTTTCAGATTTTTCTGAGCTACATAGAATTTACAGAAAATAAAACGCCTAATTAGCATGCTATTAACAACTTAAGTTAACATGGGTCTAACACATCTTGTAATTTAGCCACTTGCTGTTTTGTACAGAGACTACTAATATATGTATGATTTTAGATACAACATTACCCTAATTCATACATCTATCGATCAATTGTCACAACCCATTTTTGCATGTTTTCATATTTTTTTTTTCGAACCGAACTTATTCCCAAATTCCACAAGCATGGATAATACTAAAAATTTGCAAACACATATGTTGACCCACTATTCTTCATGATCAAACCGAAACTATGGCATTCACACTAATCTAAATCATGAATCATGGATTTTGCAAAATTGTCTACAAGTCATGCTCACAAGTTTACAAGATATCATTATCCCACATTCACCATCACATCCCACATTCATTCACACACCACAACTAACCATATACATAGAGTATAAGCTTTACCATATATCCTCATCGCATAAAACATACCGAAATTACTGCATAAGTGGGACAGAACAGCCCACTGTTCTGTCCAGAAGAACTAGGCGGCGGTCTCTGGCCGCTAACTCAGGGTCAGCAGCATGGTCGATGGACGCCAAGCATAAACTGGACGTCCAGGGATCTTGCCATCTAACCAGGTCTGTGCAAAAACACAGACCTGAGCTCTGAATCTTTGGTGAATGGAGGGTCTAGGACTCGAGGAAAAATCCATAAAAATCACAAAACCATCCTAGACTCATAAGGGGACATCAAGGATAGGTTACTTGCCTTTAGAAATTTCCTCCAAGGGATTTATGGCTCGAAGAAGACCTCCTTGGGCAGTCCCAAGAAGTTGCAGAGGCGCCCTCTAGATCGCCTTCCTCCGGGCTCCTGGGTGATCTCCACGCCGAGGGGATGATGGGGAAGTCTTCTCTTTTGCTCCAGCTTCCTCCTAGTCGCAGTAGACCTCCAGACCAAGCTCCAAGGGATCGGATTGGGGGTGCCAAGATGGGGTTTTTCTCATAGACTCTCTAGGTTTTTCTCTTCACTTCTCTCCTCTTGCAAGGGTGAAGGGAAAGAATGGGAGAGTCCAATTCGGGTTCAGGGTTTAGGAGAGCCCCTCACCCCCTCACCATACCGATTTGACAAGCCTTAGAGCCGTTGGAGGACATCCCCCAATGGAGGCCATGCCTTGCTCCCGGATTTTCTGGCTCTGCAACGCATGAGGTCAGAGAAGTTGGCATCCAGATCGCTGGACGCCGGAGTTAGTGTTGGCGTCCATGTCTGGACGCTGACACCAGCTCAACGGCCTGGGCTTGACGCCAAGGTGGCCTTCGGCCAGAACCCTAATTTATGCAGAAAACCATGCATACCAAGCATATATACATGCAACATGTATATGGTATTACATCCACACTATCATCATGCAATATATACATTATTTATACTTAATATAAACACATGCACACGTAATTATACTAATTAATACGTACGTAAATATGTACATACATACACAAGCATAAACATACACACATAATTGCAATAATGCAACGGAAATTAGAGGGCCTCCATTGGGTATTCGGACATTGATTATGCTGGATGCAAAGTAGATAGAAAAAGTACTAGTGGTGGGTCTCAATTTCTAGCAGGATGCTTGATCTTCTGGTCTTCAAAGAAGCAAAATTCAGTAGCACTATCAACAGCTGAAACTGAATATGTAGCTTCTAGGAACTCTTGCACTCAACTCTTACGGATCAAACAACAGCTTGAGGACTATGGATTGCACATCAAGACCATCTCGTTGCTGTGTGACAACACAAGTGTAATAAATCTCACGAAAAATCCAATACAGCACTCTAGGACTAAACATATAGAGGTAAGATATCATTTTATTAGAGATCATGTAGCTAAGGGTAACATTAATATATCATTTGTAGATACTCAAAATCAGTTAGCAGATATCTTTACAAAAGCCTTACCTGAAGAGAGATTTACGTCTCTTAGAAGGGAACTAGGTAAATGTAATTTGTAACAGATATATCTATACATAACTGAAAAATAATAATAATTTCAGAATAAGAATTATCCTTCCCTGCTAGATTTAAGTAAATCCATTACTTTTTGCGATATCTTCTGCTATTTTGTCGTTATTCATATTTATTGCTCCGCCATTTCAAAAAGTGCCTTTATGTCCTTCCGTTGTGACCGTAATCCTTCCTTCACCTGTCACGCCCCGATGCGAAAAATCGGAATGTGAGGCAGTTGCAAGTAAACGGGTACAGAGCAAGTACTAGACATCCAACCATTGCACAATGAATAATACGAAAGAAAATTCTTCTCATTAATAACTTTCCAATGTCTAGTTACAACCACTAATATCAGAGCCAATCTATAGGGCCCAATTACATTGAAATAAAAGTGAAAGACTAAACTAACACCCTAATCATAATTCTAATACACTAGGGTACTCATGACTTCACTCCTGGTTGTTCCCGTCCTCTTGAGTGTATGGTTCATCCTCTCTCGTCTATTCACGTTCACTCTACTATCTCGTCTATTCATATAGTGCTCTCATCTATTTCTTGGCACTCTCTATTGGCCATTGACTGTCGTTGTGTTCTTAGGTGAGACCGAGGATGAACCAATTATGAAATATTCGTGTGTGTATGTTTTGCTTGTGTATGTAGATCATGAAGAACATGGAAATTAGAGGGCCTCCTCTATAATTGGATATTCGGACATTGATTATGCTGGATGCAAAGTAGATAGAAAAAGTACCAGTGGTGGGTCTCAATTTCTTGCAGGATGCTTGATCTCCTGGTCTTCAAAGAAGCAAAATTCAGTAGCACTATCAACAACTGAAACTGAATATGTAGCTTCTAGGAGCTCTTGCACTCAACTCTTATGGATCAAACAACAGCTTGAGGACTATGAATTGCACATCAAGACCATCCCGTTGCTGTGTGACAACACAAGTGTAATAAATCTCACGAAAAATCCAGTACAGCACTCCAGGAGTAAACATTTAGAGGTAAGATATCATTTTATTAGAGATCATGTAGCTAAGGGTAACATTAATATATCATTTGTAGATACTCAAAATCAGTTAGCAGATATCTTTACAAAAGCCCTACCTAAAGAGAGATTTACGTCTCTTAGAAAGGAACTAGGTATATGTAATTGTAACAGATATATCTATACATAACTGAAAAATAATAATAAATTTCAGAATAAGAATTATCCTTCCCTGCTAGATTTAAGTAAATCCATTACTTTTTGCGATATCTTCTCCTATTTTGTCGTTATTCACATTTATTGCTCCGCCATTTCAAAAAGTGCCTTTATGTCCTTCCGTTGTGACCGTAATCCTTCCTTCACTTGTCACGCCCCGATGCGAAATATCGGAATGTGAGGCAGTTGCAAGTAAACGGGTACAGAGCAAGTACTAGACATCCAACCATTGCACAATGAATAATACGAAAGAAAATTCTTCTCATTAATAACTTCCAATGTCTAGTTACAACCACTAATATCAGAGCCAATCTATAGGGCCCAATTACATTGAAATAAAAGTGAAAGACTAAACGAACACCCTAATCATAATTCTAATACACTAGGGTACTCATGACTTCACTCCTGGTTGTTCCCGTCCTCTTGAGTGTATGGTTCATCCTCGGTCTCACCTAAGAACACAACGACAAATAACACAGGGTGAGCGATAACGCCCAGTAGGACTTAAATCTCAATAGTCAAGCAGGCTTTAATGATTAATGCATTAAAAGGTAGAGTAACTATTGATAGAGCGAGAGAGTTAAGTAATGTAAGAAATAACATGATAGCACGTGAATGAAATAGCACAAGTTTCCAAGTATAGCACAAGTGTCGAGTATAGCACAAATAGCAAGATGGCCATAGCACAAATAGCACAAAGTATAGTAATAGCACAACGAGTATAGCATAGCACTTTGTCATCAACGGACAATGAGAGAATATAGAACTTTTGTCAATAGACAATGAGAGAACATAGCATTTTTTATTGTCATTTAGATAGTCGAGATAGATAGCACTCGAGTGTAATGCCAAACACTCTGATCATTTAACTCCCATGGGTACTAGTACTTTTGGGCGTACATCCCAGGACCAGATCGGGCCCTTTATATATTGCCAGGCATTGGTTATATTGTTTATCTTTAGACAATCAGTCAATGGCCAATAGAGAGTGCCAAGAAATAGATGAGAGCACTAGATGAATAAACGAGATAGTAGAGTGAACGTGAATAGACGAGCGAGTAGAGTATAGATGAGAGCTAGTGGACATTGCACGCAACACGTCGAGTAAACATGCGATAGTAACAGTTGCACAACATGCGCACTTGGTGTTGGCAGTCAGGTGGAACTCATGACCCTTCCACTGGCCATGTTAAGCATAGGTCTAGAGGTCCGGCATGATTCCAGATAATTGCGAACATCTAATATCTGTTTGGATCATGTTGATCCCTAAAGGGTATCATAGGTGTTAGGGTACAACCGGATCGTCAACCATGTGGGAATCCATGGATAGAGGAACTTATGGAGGCCTTGACAATGATTCACTAGTCCACAGAAGGAGTATTCGACGGAGAGTTCGTCCAAGTCAAGAGAAAGTGTGTATATAGAAACAAGTGCTCGAGTTCTAGAGGAATTCTAGAACAGTGGAGGGTCGATAACGGTATTCCCAAAACATCGCAAGAAACGAAGACAAGTCTTGTTTAAAGTATGGCAATTTAATTACATAAATTACCAGATACATTATGAAATATTTTCATGCCAAATTAAGCCATATTGGATGGTTCAAGTGTGTGCATGTGTCATGAAATTGTAGATAGAAAAGATCATGTGCATGTATTTTAATCACACATAAAGGTTTAATTTATGACAAGTGTAAATTTCGGTGTGTATGACTGTTAGCAAAGTGTACAAGTACTGTAGAGAGTCAGAGCATCAAAAATTGGGGGTTTTCATGCAAAATCTGAGATCGCGATGCACCCCAGTAAGGGTCGCGACGGGGTCAACTAAGATCGTGATGGGGTCTTGTACAGAACGCGACGGCCTTGTCCGTTCAGGCAGGCAGATCGCGACGGGGTCGCTTGAGGGTCACGATGGGCTCAACAAATCGGGCAGCCAGATCGCGACGGCAGGCCCTGTTGCGATAAGATCACTACAGAAGGCATTGTCGCGATGGCCCTGTGAACGCGGCCTATCGGGCCATCGCGTTCACAGGGTCTGTGCCCGAGTCCGACAGGGAAAGAATAGTGTATTGGATTGCGGGCAAGACATACCCTATTTGACATAGGGTGATTAGAAAATCATAACTAATTATACAAGCGATGAAAAATCATGAAACTAATTGCAAATTGATCTAGACAGTATGGGTACTTACAGTAAATAGGGATTGGAAAACAAACAGGTTTCGACTTGCTTTGGTCATATGTATTCATGAAGAATATGGAACAGTACGCAGATGAGATCAATGAATTAATTTCCAAGATAGGATGAATGAAAATTAGGACTTTTAGTGGCAAAAGAAGCCTAACATGCATCAGTATCCCTAATTAAAATTTCGTAGCATGTGGTTCAGTATACATGGAGATCAAGAATTAAGAAGGGGGCTCGGGGTTATGGAGTTTACAGAACTTCAAAAATTAAGAACAAAAGATTTGCTCGATGGAAAAATATGAGACAAGAGGGATTTGATTCCTGAGGTTTAGATCAACCTATAGACGAAATTGATTTAGTTTTGCTCGTGAGAATGCCCATCTTTGATCGTTTTCCTCTTCTAGGGCTAGAACTTGAAGAACATGGTTGAGTGCTTTGAGAGGTTCTTCTCCCCACAAATTCTCCTCTTCCTTGGCCTCTCCTCTGGTCCAAAAACCCTTGGCAATGAGCTAGGGCCAGCCATGGAGCTTTAAGAGAGTATTTATGTCTCTTGGATTTCTATTCCTAATAGGACTCTAATTGCTATTAAATTTCGGGATTTCCTATTTCTAAGCATGCCAACTCCAATTTGGGTTAGGTTGGGACCCAAATTCGTGGCTAACCTACTAGGATAGGTTTAGGAATCCAAATCCAACCCAAACTTCTTTTAATGTATTAAATACCTCTTTTCTATTTAAGTAATAATTAAGTTACGAATTTAGGGTATTTTTCTATTATTCCCCTTTTAAAAATCATTATTTTGGCCCATAAATTTCTAATGGGTCCATTAACAAAGCCCATTACTTCTTTTGATTTAATGAGTTTTATTTAGTTCTCTTTTATTTTATTTTCTAATTGCTCTTATTTTTATTTTTATTAAATTTTTATTTTTTTCAAAAAATCTCAGTTGCTACATCACTGATTCGCTCTCTCTCTCTCTTTTCTCTTTCGACTCGAGAGCCTGTAAAACCCTCATCGACTACGACATCCCTCTCTGTGCTTTCATAGAAACTCTCACTTCCCGCTCAAATTTCTTGAGGGGTTCTGTTCCTTCTTCTCCCACGATTCTCCAAAACCCTCCCTTGCTCGATTCCATGGCTGCTTCTAGGAGTTCGGTTTTGTGGGTGGCTACAGCGCCGCCTTCCTCATGCACTACGCCAAATTTGATTTTTAGCAGCAATTTATCTGGCAGCCAATTTATATTTTCTGTTAATTAATAGCATTTTTCACAAAATAGCTTCTAATAAAACTACTAGATAGTTACTGTGACTATTACATTTAATAGCAATAATAATTAGCTGTTAATAAACAACTTTTTTAAATATTGGCTACTAATTATTCTAATCAATGACCATTATCTTTTACAGCATATTTATTAGCTATATTATATCATTAGAATACATAGATATTTTGGGGGGAAAGTTAACTTTTGTGGGAACTGCTCCTGCGGGATTTAGCAGAAGAAAACTCGTGATCCCCCCCCCCCCCCCCCCCCAGCCACCATCGCACACCAAGCCGTGAAGCCTCCTCCTTCCTCAAATCACCGTCCGGGACGAATACCCCGCCCGGCCGCCGTCGCACACCAAAGCGTCGTGAAGCCGGCCTCCTCCTTCCTCATATCCCCGTACGAGACAATTACCCCGCCCGGCCGCCGTCGCAATCGAAGCCCCATGATGCCAACGGCCTCCTCCTTCCTCGTATCCCCGTACGGGACGAATACTCTTCCTCTTCTTCCGATCTCTATCTGTTGGGTCTGGCTTCTGACACCGCGGCGTCGAAGGTCCTGCCTTGGAACATCCCTACGATCTCTAGTTTCTGCTCTGCATCCACACCACCCCTCCGCCTTCTCAAGAATGTAGCAATTTGATACGTTGTTACGGAGGGGAGGAAGGAGATGGCCGACGAGAGGAAGCAGAGGCCCATGCGGGGCTGTGGGTATCCACGCCCGGCCGCCGTCGCACACCAAGCCCCGTGAAGCCTCCTCCTTCCTCACATCCTCGTACGGGAGTAACGGGACGTATACCCCGCCTGGCTGCCATCGTACACCAAGCCGTGCAGGGCCACGAGTAATCGCTACCCAGTCGGCGTTCGTTTCTCTCGCGGACGACTGTGGCCCTACACGCTTCAGAAGTCTTCGCAAGAGCCGTCGGCGTCCTTCATGATCGCCCCAGGCGTAGACGGGTGATCTCTACCACGGCCTACCCAGTCGCCGCTCCTCCTCTCGCGGACGACTGCCGGCCCTGCACACTTCGCAAGTCTTCGCTGCAGCCGTCGGCGCCTTCGTGGTCGCCCCATGCGTTGACAGGTGATCGCCAACCAGGGCCACGGGTGATCGCTACCCAGCCGCCGCTCCTTCCTCTCGTGGACGACTGCCGGCCCTGCACGGTTCGCAAGTCTTCACAGCAGCTGTCGGCGTCCTTCGTGATCGCCAGATGATGTGAACATCCCATGCATCGACGTGGCCGCCTTGCGTGCACGAGCAACCACTGGCATCTTCCTTGCCCTTTGGCGCCATTGTTGATTGCGAGTGGAAGGTTCATCTCCACGTAAGGCCGGTCCTTCTACGTGCATGCTGGAGACACGCCTCACCACCTGAGTGCATGCTATAGAAGCTGTGCACACGCCTTCATCGTTCAACCTGGCCTCTCGCTGACGGGTGCGGTACATTTGTAGTTCTTTGTGCACATGTTATTTTACTTTTCTGCAGCGCATGCAGGTGGCCAAATCAAGATTTTTATTATCTTAGGAACACATAAGGCGAAGAATATGGCTTCTGCCGGCTGGTTTTACTACTACAGCAGATTCATTGGATTGTTCTGGTTGTAGTGTTTATTCCCATTAAGATTATGCTCATGACTGTGCATATAAAAAGTTACTGTCTCAACAAGTGATAATGCGTGTCAATGCAGTCGTACCTAATTTGAGGGGAAAACAACTAAGAAATATTAACACTCGACGTCCTTGTTGGTGAATCGCCGGCAACATGAGACTCCTACGGTGGCGGCTCTAAATATGCAGATAATATATCAAGTTCGAACAACAAACGTGGGATCGAACTTTTGTCCAAAGTAAACATGTGGGAAGAGGTGGTTACAATCGGTCGACAACATCTACCCGAGTCCAACCAGTGCCGTCGATTCCAACTCCATCGGTATTATTCTAACTCAAATAATATATTTGTTATTTTATCAATAGATGGATAAATTGTCGTGTTTAATTTTATATAGGTGTAATTAAGTTGGACATGAGCCTTTCTTTATTCTTTTCAAAAATAAAAAAGTTAACACAATGGAGATTGGAATTTCAAATTAATTAATTAGCACAAGAATGGTTCTGGAACATTTTTACTCTCTAGTACAATGAAAATAATAAAAATTATATGTAACACATGCATCTTTAGAATCAACTTAACATATATCAGATGCCGTAAGAGATATATGGTTTGGCATGGTTGGTTTTTTGGCCTTGAGGAATAGTGTAGAAAGACGAAAATTATGTTCAGGTAGAAAGTCATTTTTCAAGAAAAGCAAGGATATCTATTCATGCAGCAAGTTCATATGCTTTCTGTTTTTCTAGGATTCGAACATGTTGCAAATAATTTTTAATCTTATTATATTCAAGATAGATGTTTCCTTACTTTATGTCTACAGTGCACTTTTATATTATTAACTATTATATCTAATGAGCATTAGTTTGAAGTTGTTCTCAAACCTAGTGATATTTATGTTTTTATTAGACTATAGGAATTATTACCTAGAGCAAATTTGAGAAATGCAAACAAGAGATATGCTAGTTGAGAATGAAGATATTCATGTAAGATATATATATATATTGATATAGATAAATATACTTTTTGTAATTCTATCGTTATATCATTTTTTTTTAAAGTATCGTGTCACTATTTATATTTTTAGTTTCAATTTATTATTTTAAAAAGATGAGGCAGATAAGAAGCTTACATTCATTGATTATTTTTCACATTGCATAGTCATTTGTAATCAATAAGTGTTTGATATATAGGAAGTAGAGAAGAACCAATCAGATGGTGCAAATAGATAAAAGTTGGATTCGTAAACCAAGGTATAATTATTCCCCCATTAAGTTTTGTAACTTTAATTTTAAAATACTTCAAACATTTACCACTTTTTTTGCACTTGGTTGAAATAGGGCAAGTGATGAGTACAAGGTGGGAATTAACAAATTCTTGGACTATGCATTTCAGAGGACAGCTATTAGAGAGAAAATATTTTGTCCTTGTAACAGTTGCAACAATTGTCTTCTCATGTCCGTGAAGATGTTTTTGATCATCTTATATGTGAAGGTTTTACTCAAAATTACATTTGTTGGTACTTTCATGGTGAAAGAATGAACAACTCTATGGAAATCAATACTCAAAATCAAGGGCATCTTTATAACAACTTTTATAAGTGTCATTAAAGATTCCTTTTAGCAGCTATGATTCTGAATGGCTGCTATTTACTTTTAGCGACGGGACGTATAACAGCTATCTTTTGGATGGCTGTTAAAAAGATTTAGTAGCAATTATTTTAGCTATAGCAGCATAAAAAATTACTACTAAAAGTCACATTTGTTGTAGTGATGGCAGATCAACTAGACCATTACTCAGCAGTGAATATCAAGCTTTGTGGGAACAAGGTAGTGGACCTAGAAGATTTGGAGAGCATGGTATGCACAGTGTGGTCGAAGCTTTTGAGAGGCTGAAGTGGACGGGAATCGGCACAGTTTCAGAACCATGATATCCGCACCTGGCGAAGGCATTCTACACCTATTTAAAGTCAAAAGAAGATGTGTCTCTCACCTCCATGGTCAAAGGTAAATCAATACATATCACTCATGAACTGTTGGAGAGGTTGTTCAGAGTATCTGTTGTAGGGCACAATTAGTGGATTCAGTAGATATTCATGACAAGGGGCTAGGTATAATTGGAACAGAGTATAAGCTGAAGGAAGGGAAGATAGACATCAACCAATTAATGTCTTCAATAGAATTTTGCATTTTATAGTCTGTCAGATTTTGGTGCCTAGGAGTGCTACCTTTTCCTCATGCACTAAGGGAGATGCTGATGTGATGTTCTGGGCCATTCATAAGAAAGATATCAACATGGCTCAGATTATATAGAAAGAATGAAGTCTACTACTGAAGTTATTTGGGATAGGAAGAACAAATTGGCAGTGTCCCTTCCCTATGCCCATTTACTTACAAGGATTTTCAGTCACTTTGAGATTGATTTGAAGGGAGAATTGTTGAAGAAGATGGGTCAGCCCATTAGGACCATAGATTTGAAGAATAATGGTTTTTCACTAGTAGGAAATGTGTGGTCAAAGATCTCGGTGGCAGAAGGTGAAACCATCATTGGAGAAGCATTTGATGCTCCACTAGTTCAAGAGGAAGAAGCTGCAGTTAGAGAAGATGAACCCCTTGCATCAGAATGGAGGATTGAAGACATTACACCAGAACTATTGAGCCTGTTGGGCAATCTACTAAAGGTGTGATCCCTCCTCTAGTCCCCGCACATGCTATTATTGAAGAATCTATTATTGGTGGTGCTGCTCACACTAAGGGGGAGCATGAAGATATTCTGTTTGAGGAAACCCCCAGTGTTCGTGTAGTAGAAACTGCCAAGGAAGAGAGCCATGAAGTTGTGATTCCAGAGGTTGTGGCACCAGGCCACATTAAGGATGTTCAAATGGAAGATGCTCCAGCTCAGGGGGAGCCAAAAGCTCAAGAGGAGCATGATATTCAGGGGAGCCTACTGCTAGTGCCCCTACAGATCAGTTTCAAGATGGTCTGGTTGAAGACACTTCAAATGAGGATGATGAGCCAAATGTAGGCTCAGAAGCAAAAGGAAAGGGTGTTGCCACATCAATTCCCTTGCTTACTAGAAAGGCACACCATAGATCCAGGAAGAAGAGGATACATGTGCATTTGGAGCCAGTCATTGCTAGATTGAATGCTCAATGAGAGATCTTGTGCTCTTTGCAGTTCGATGTCACTTCCAAATTTCTCAGCCAGAGCACTGAGGCCAAAGATATTGGAGCAGTCAAATCTGAACTCCATGGGATGAGAAGTGAGTGGGTAGCTTGAAGAAGTTGGTGACAGATTTGTCAAACTTTGTGAGGGTGCATTTTATAGCTCAAGCCCCTCCTGTCCAACTCAGTCAGTACCAGAGGAAAGTGCAGGGCCATCAGGGCCTTCTGAAACCAGTGGAGAACGTTGCAGGGCCACTAGGGCCATCTGTGGAAGTTGCAGGGCCACAAGGGCCATCTGTGGAAGTTGCAGGGCATCTCTTGAGGAATCTGGGCCACTAGGGCCATCAGTGGAAGAGTTTGGGCCATCAGTAGTTGAAGAAGTTGGAGCTAGGCCATCAGGGCCATCAGAAGAAGTGGAATCAGTGGCAGGGCCAACCGGGCCTCAAGTTTTTGTAGAGGTAGCTATAGTGCCCCAGGGTCTTCTGACCCTCCTAGTCTTTAGACTCCAACCCCTTCCTCTCCACCTACCTCCTTCACAGCCCCACCTACTTATGAACCCTCCAAGAAACCCTTCCAAAACATATCTCTTCTCCTACTCCTTTCCTACTACCTCCTCTTCCTCACCTATCCCATCCTCTTCCATCCTCCTCCACTTTTGAGGCACCTCCTGCCTCATCCTCCTCTTCTGCTGGTCCTTCTTCAGCTGGTCCTTCCTCTATTGGACCATCTACACAACTCCTCCTGCTTCATCTTTTGCCTCACTTCATCCACCAACTCCAGCGTCCTTCATCACTATCATTCCTGAGGGTGCCAATATCATTCGTCATACTGTGCAAGACATCAAGGATGAGTTTGAAGAAGCCATCCTCCGCACAGGTCTTTCTATCTTTGCCCATATCCACATAACTGAATCTCAGCCTTCTTCCAATCCTGCATCCAAGAAAATGAAGACATCTACAGGGCTTGTTTTCCCTTCCTCTCAAACTCTCTTTCCTCCTCTGTCGTACTCTCTTTCAATAGTCCACGGAAGAAAAAACTTATATTCTGAATATCTCCAATAGTGTACATTTGCTGTCACCTTTGATCTTCCCTAACTTAATCAATCTGAGCATCTTAATATCATTCTCTCTATTTCTCAAATACCCAAGCTTGACCAATCCAAAATCCTATCTTCAGCCGAGTCCAAGACTGAGGATCAGTGGGTCAGGGCTAATAAAGCCATCTACAGAAAATTTAAGGTTGCCAGGGCCAACATTTTTCTACCCTCAGACTACCCTTTCACCCTGTCTGAGTGTGGTTGTCTGCTAGTATAGAACATGTTGGGGTCCCTTCATTCAGAAGGAGATCAAACTAGTTAGGCAATTCCAGATGTATCAAGACTATTGCTTTGTAAATTGCCTTCCAGAAGTTCAGCTTGGCCAGTTCAGAGGAGCCATTGCTCAACTCCACACAGAACATCCTATCAATGTCCTCTTCAGGTTGACTTTGCAACTTTAAAGATGCCTGAGGTTGTTTATCTCTCAAAGCTACACTTTCTTCTTATGGACTATGATGTGGGTCCTATCATTTTAAAGAGTTTTTTCAGAGTAATGGCCAGAAGTTTGTTCATAGGGAGCTCCTCTTGCATTTCACAGATTCCTGTTCAGGGAGTACTAAAGAGGGTTCATCAAGTCTTCAGTTTTAGCTCCACTGCTAGTAGAGTATGAAGGATTAGTCCACTCTGACTGGGTAGGATGTATCATGAGTCAGCCCTTCAACTTGAGAAGCTGAACACCTCCTTAGCACAGTCCAATCAGCTCACTCTTTCCCCAGAGCAGTTCATGGATCTCAACTACATCAACTTGGTCTCAGATCCTTATTCAGTCTGGACTGAAAGATATAAGGTTTATGTAGCTCTGTAGAAGGATTGTTTGCTCACAAGCTTCACTATCCTCTCTCAATTGACAAATTCCTTCAGTATGCCAGTTTTGGGACTATTGGACCTTCAAGTCAACTCTCAACAATCAGAAGTACACCAAATTCATTGAAGAGCAGAGTTTACTCTACATTAAAAGACTTGGTCCAGAAATGGGGTCATTTTATGATATTAGTTGGGGTGTCTTTAGAGATCTTTTTGAAGAGCAGGAAGTCAAAGCTTGGCAGCTTATCACTCGCCATGCTTCCCGTCTGTCCTACTACCTTCTACATATCTGCCCCCTAAATGAGTAAAATTTCCATTCTTGGCTCCCATTCATATTTGTCTTTCTCTCTTTTATCTTATGTTTTCTAATTCTTTTTGCTTAATGACAAAAAGGGGGAGAAAATATTATGAAATACAATCCTTAGAATTTTTGGCAAATTTATTTCAGTTTTTTATATGTATACAATTCTTTATGTTTTGTCATCACCAAAAAGGGGGAGATTGATGATCAATC
This sequence comes from Colocasia esculenta, assembly GCA_014218235.1. NCBI lineage: Eukaryota > Viridiplantae > Streptophyta > Magnoliopsida > Alismatales > Araceae > Colocasia > Colocasia esculenta. Next base: position 24,577 of record JACBKR010001761.1, on the reverse strand, counting down.
CATCTCCATATAATTTATTATTAATTATATGTATTTTTGGTCATTAACAAAACCCTGAAAAGTATTATCTAACAACATTTTCTCAAGTTTATCCATAGGCAGTAATTTAAACAAAATCTATAAGTTGTCCACATCACTGTCATTTAAAGCTTATTGCGTATATTTTGTCTAAGTATACATAGACTTCTTTGTAAAAACTCAAAATGATTACTACTTCACTTAAACAACGACTTCCTTAGTAGAACATCAATTTCATAGAAAACATCGATTTCACTTAAGTATCGACTTCATACTCGGAACATCGACTTCGGTTCTACATCGACTTCACTTAAACAACAATTCCTCAGTAGAACATCAATTTCGGTTCTACATTGACTTCACTTAAACAACGATTTCCTCAGTAAAACATCAATTTTGAAACATCGACTTCATTTATACATCGATTTCACTTAAACAACGATTTCCTCAGTTGAACATCAATTTCTTTGCTGCATCAACTTTGTTTCACTTAAATATCGATTTCGTAGCTACATCGACTTTGTTTCACTTAAACATCGATTTCGTTGCTACATCGATTTCGTTGCTACATTGAATTCGTTCACTTAAACATCAATTTCGTTGAAATAACGACTTCGTTTCTACAACGATTTCATTACACATCAATTTTGGTATAACATCGATTTCATAAGAAACAACGACTTCATGTGAAACAAGGACTTTACTTAAACAACGACTTCATTTCAAACAATGATTTTATCTGCACATCGATTTCAGTTAAACAACGATATCATCTGTACAATGACTTTAGTTAAAACAACAACTTCGTATAGTACATCGATTTCATTACATTCATACATGGATTATGATTATATCATCGATTTCGACTCTCTGCACACAGACTGTCTCCAAACATCAACTATCTTTTATTAACGATTATGTTTTAGACAGCTGTTGAATATTCTTATTTAAATTCTTCTTAAGATTTTTCCACATGATATTCAAATATATTTTCAAATCTCTATGGACTTCAAGTCTTCCTACGTATCATGTTGTATCATGTGGTCTTCAACATTTATTGTGATGGAACAATATCTTTGCACAATATATCTTTGCTTATCTCACTCATGTCACATAAAGTCACGCTTTATATGATGACAGAATGGCATTTCCTTTTTGGTGTATCTTCATGTAGCACGACTACTAATGGACTGACAGTTTAGACAAGATAAGTTGTCTATGCACAACATTTATTGTGTGTAGGGTTTCCGGTAGAGAGCGCACGTTCCCAAGTAAGACCTGTCAACCTGACAAAAGATAGAAGAGATTCAGACAATCTCCTTTGTATGTGAATGTCTACCCCAGCATTGATGGCTGCAGGTTCTCTTGCTCCACACTTCGGACCAGACACTCCATTGTGCATAAAGATGTGAGACAACAGATACTTCAATGGTCAAAATCTTCGAAGAAGATAATAGAAGACTGGTGACTCCATGGAAGACATCTTTTTACCTGAGAACTTTCAAGCTTGCATTCTGCAGATCTTAGTAGGAAAGAAGAGCTCGCTTGTCCATTCAAACCTTCTGTAGCTCTTAGCTTTCCACAGCAAATTGCTTAGCCTTTGAGAGCCTGAGTAGATCTAAGAGAGAGTTCCTTGCCAACATTCTTCGTCTCTCAGACATTGCCTCAGATGAAGTAGTTGTATTAGCTTGGTCTAGGGGCCATCCACTTCTTACTCATTTTCTTTGTGTGTTCCTCTTCGGGTGTGAAGAGAAGACATGCTATTCAGTGGGTGGTTGTTCCCTTCGGCAAGAAGGAAGACTTGTTGCATCAGGTGCTTTAGTTCCTCTTCGGGTAGAGAAGAGAAGGATAGTTGTTGCTGGATGTGTAAGTGTCTTTAAGGGGGATTGTACCCTTGCTTAGTGAAATCCCAAGGTGTTGCTTGGGGACTGGACGTAGGACTCCTTATGACAGGAGATCCGAACCAAGATAAAATTTCCTATTGTCTATGTGATTGTTCTCTTTGTCTTTATTTAACACTAACTCTAACCACGACCTTAGTGTCTTCTGTCAAGCATTTTTATTTACAGGAATATTCTATTAGAAAATTTCAGCAATCCATTCACCCCCCCTCTGGGCTTGCTATCTGGGCAACAAATGGTATCAGAGCCAAGTCTCTTCTAGTAAGTAGATCTCACTATCTAAAGAGCAAAGACAAATGGCAGCTCTAGGTCATGCAGAAGGACAATCAGTCAACAGAGGTCCTCTATTCGATGGTGAAGACTACAACTACTAGAAAACAAGGATGGAGTTCTTCCTTCAAGGACTTGATTTCCAGCTATGGACAATAATCGAAGAAGGACATCTCGGGGTAACCAACACTAAAGATAAATGTACAGATGAAGATAAGAAGAAGCTATTCCAAAATAGCAAAGCTAAGAGTATACTGTGCTGCTCGCTGAGTAAGAAAGAATTCAACATGATATCAGCCTGTAAATTAGCCAAAGAAATGTGGGACAAGCTAAGGCTCACACATGAAGGAACTGACAATGTAATGAAAACAAGAATTGACATATTGGTAGCTCAATATGAGAGGTTTCAAATGCAATCCGGAGAGTCCATCGACTAGATGTACAGTAGTTTCACAGACATCACCAATGGACTGGCTGGGCTTGGAAAGACTTTTGAGACTGGAGACATGGTAAGAAAGATACTGAGATCTCTACCAACCTCATGGACTCCAAAGGTAACAGCAATAGAAGAAGCCAATGATCTCAAAAGAATGTCCCTTGAAAAACTCATTGGGTTCTTAATGGCCCATGAAATAAACATGGAAAGGCTGGGAGGATCCTCCAGCAAGAAGAAGCACAACAATGCTCTCAAGGCTACAGAAGACATCTCTAAGGGAGAATCAAGAAATGATAAGAGTAATCAGAGCAGTGAAGATGAAGAAGCCTTTCTCTCCAGACGACTGTAGCACATTTTAGCCAAGAACAAATATCAGTCAAGAAGAAGGTATTTCAACAAAGGCAGAGAATTCAAAAGATCTGAAGGCAAAGAAGTCAAAAGACCTGAACCTATATGTTATGAGTGCAAGAAGCTGGACACTCAAGGTTGAGTGTCCAAAACTAAAAAAGACTGAGTTTAAGAAAAAGGACAACATGAAGAAATTCAAGAAGTACAAGAAGAAAGCCATGGCTGCTGCATGGAATAATGAGAGTGACTCAGACAGTGAGTCTAGCTCCAGCAAAGAAGAAGAAGAAAAGGCCAACTTGGCCTTCATGGCAAATATCGATGACAAGGTAACTTCTGACTCATCTTTTACATCTTGCAATAAATCTGATTCTGAAAGCTTAGAAGATGCTTTCAATGAACTATACAGTAAGTATAAAGACATCTGTAAGCTATTGAAAACAACTAAGAAAAATTATGCATGCCTTGAAATAACTAACTCAGAACTACAATCTGAAACTGAACAATTAGAAAAATAAATTTTTGAACTGAAAAGAAGGAATGAACTGTTATGTGAAGACGTGAAAATTAAAAATGAAAAGATATCAAACTTAGAAAATCACGAAACCAGAAGCAAACTTAAAAGTGAAATTAACACACTAACAAAAGATAATGAATATTTAACAGCTACAATTGAGAAATTCACAAATGGAAGGAGCAAGAAGATCAGGTAAGAAGAAATGTGTTTTAGGATATACTCCACCAGATAATGAAGAAACTGTCATTCATCCTAAAATCTATCCAATGTCAAAATTCATAGCTGAACAAAATTCTAACTATAAATCAAATAACAATAAAAACCACAAACAAACAAGATAATAAAGAATATTCCTTTTGTACTCATTGTAATAAATTAGGTCACACTAAAATAACCTGTACAACCAAACACTTAAAATGGACTCTGAAGGAAACTGTGAAGAAGCTAACCAACTAGGACCCAAAAGAACTTAAGTACCTAAATCTCATTGATTTATTGCAGGGAAGTCTTAGAGCATCAAAGTGGTACCTGGACAGTGGGTGCTCAAGACATATGACAGGTAACAAGAAATTATTCTCACATATTAAAGATGGAAAAGGTACAATAACCTATGGTGATATTGAAAAAGGGTCAGTAATTGGTTGTGGATCCATTAGAAACCAAGATAGAATCTTGATAGAAGATGTTCTATGCGTCAAAGGACTCAAGACAACCTTATCAGCATCAGTCAACTATGCGACAAGGGTCATCAGATCAAATTTCAGGAATCTAAGTGTTTGATCATCAAGGATGGTTCAACTATTTTTGAAACGAGCAGAGAAAAGAATATTATGTACTACATGTAGAAGAGTTAAAGGATCAAGACATCAATCTAGCAGCAAGTAAAGAGCAGAATGCTAACTGTGGCATAGAGATTAGGTCATTGCAGCTTGGATGGAATAAGAAAATCATCAAACATGATCTAGTGGAAGGTCTATCGAAGATGAACTCAAGACTAGACAACATTTGTGAACCATGTGCAAATGGAAAACATACAAAATCTTCTTTGAAATCCAAGACAGTAGTCACCAACTCCAAACCACTAGAACTGCTTCATATGGACTTGTTTGGACCAATGAGAACAACCAGCTTGTTAGGAAAGAATTTTGGATTTGTTATAGTGGATGATTATTCCAGATTTACATGGGTATCATTTCTTGAGCATAAAGATGACACATTTGAGAGTTTTGTGAAGTTCAATAAACTTGTTTATAAAGATAAGAAGTACAACATGATCAGTATCCGATTTGATCATGGAGGAGAGCTTGAGAATTACAGGTTTGCAGAATTTTGTGATGATCTAGGGATTGAACATAATTTCTCAGCACCAAGAACGCCACAGCAAATTGGAGTAGTTGAGAGGAAGAATAGAACACTTTTGGATATGGCTAGAACAATGCTATCTGAGTACAATCTTCCAAGATATTTTGGGCAGAAGCCATAAAACACAGCTTGCTACATCATAAATAGAGTCATGATCAGACCAATTCTGAAGAAGACTGCATACGAACTGTACTAACAAAGGAAGCCCAAGATCAGCCATCTATAAACTTTTGGATGTCCTTGCTTCATTCACAACAATGGTAAGAGAGACATTGGTAAGTTGGATCTCAAATCTGATGAAGGTATTTTTACGGGGTACACCTCTAAACCTAAAGGCTATAGAGTTTTTAATAAAAGAAGTTATTAATTGAACAAACTGTGCATGCTATTTTGATGAGTCTAACCCTTCTTGAGAAAGGATATTGGTAGTGCTGATGAAGATGCAAAAAACCTATCCAAGAAATTGAAAGAAACAACCATCAAAGATGATGAAGATCACCCTTGGAAGAACTGCAACAAAAGGATATTCATGATGATCTTCCAAAGGAATGGAAGTACAAAAAGGATCATCCAATAGACAACATCATTGGAGATCCATCAGTTGGGTTAAGAACTAGAGGTAATATTATTCCATGTGATTATTTAGCATTTGTATCTTAAATAGAGCCGAAGACAGTCAATGAAGCACTTTTGATGAATCTTAGATTTTAGTCATGCAAGATGAACTTAATCAGTTCAGGAGAAATCAGGTTTGGTCCCTTGTTCTGAGACCATCAGATCATCCTGTGATTGACACCAAATGGGTGTTCAGCAACAAATTGGAGGAAGCTGGTGTGATCACTAGAAACAAGGCTAGACTGGTTGCTCAAGGCTATTCCCAAGAGGAAGGCATAGATTTTGATGAAACCTATGCACCAGTAGCTAGACTAGAGGCTATTCGAATATTACTTGCTTATGCATCTACTTTACATTTAAAATTTTTTCAAATGGATGTAAAATCAACATTTTTAAATGGTTTAATAAGGAGGAAGTTTATGTGGAACAACCTCTGGTTTCGATGATTCAGATTTCCCAAATCATGTTTTCAAATTGCATAAAGTATTATATGGTTTAAAACAAGTACCTAGAGCATGGTATGAAAGACTCAGTGCATTTTTACTAAATCATGTTTTTTCTAAAGGACAGGTAGATAGCACATTGTTCATTAAATCAAATGCCAAAAACATATTACTTGTGCAAATCTATGTAGATGATATTATTTCAGATCTACTGATGAATCTCTGTGTAAGTATTTTGAAAAGCTCATGCAGGAAGAATTTGAGATGAGCATGATGGGAGAACTCAACTATTCGTAGACTACAAATCAAGCAAAGCAATGAAGGACTCACATCTGTGAAGCAAAATACACAAGGAACGTTTGAAGAAATTCGGATTTGAGAATGCTAAACTGCTGTCCACTCCAATGAGCACATCCACCAGGTTAGACAGTGATCCGGAAGGTAAAAAAGTAGTTTAAAAATTTTATAGAGGTATGATTGGTTCATCGCTTTATCTAATAGCTAGTAGACCTGATATTCTATTTAGTGTATGCATGTGTGCAAGATATCAATCTGATCCTAAGGAATCCCATTTAATTTTGTTAAAAGGATCTTTAGATATTTAGCTAAGACTCATAACTTAGGACTATGGTATCCAAAATCCTGTGGAACTAGTTTAATTGGATATTCGGACGTTGATTATGTGGATGCAATGTAGATAGAAAAAGAACCATTGGTGGGTGTCAATTTCTTGCAGGATGCTTGATCTCCTGGTCTTCAAAGAAGCAAAACTCAGTAGCACTATCAACAACTGAAGCTGAATATGCAGTTGCTAGGAGCTCTTGCACTCAACTCTTATGGATCAAACAACAACTTGAGGACTATGGATTGCACATCAAGGCCATCTCGTTGCTGTGTGACAACACAAGTGCAATAAATCTCACGAAAATTCAGTACAGCACTCCAGGACAAAACATATGGAGGTCAAATATCATTTTATTCGGGATCATGTAGCTAATGGTAACATTATTATATCATTTGTTGATACTCAAAATCAGTTAGCAGATATCTTTACAAAAGCCTTACCTGAAGAGAGATTTACGTCTCTTAGAAGGGAACGAGGCATATGTAATTTGTAACAGATATATATATATATATATATACGTAACTAAAAAATAATAATAATTTCAGAATAAGAATTATCCTTCCCTGCTAGATTTAAGTAAATCCATACCTTTTGCGATATCTTCTCCTATTTTTTCGTTATCCGTATTTATTGCTCTGTCGTTTCAAAAAGTGCCATTATGTCCTTCTGTTATAACCGTAATACTTCGCTCACCGATTCACTATCTCTCTCTCTTATCTCTTTTGACTCGAGAGCCTGTAAAACCCACATCGACTCCGACATCCCTCTCTGTGATTTCAAAGAAACTCTTACTTCGCGCTCAAATTTCTTGAGGGGTTCTATTCCTTCTTCTCCAACGATCCTCCAAAACCCTCCTTTGCTTGATTCCATGGCCACTTCTGGGAGTTTCGGCAGTGTGGGTCGCTACAGGGCCGCCTTCCTCACAGCAGATCAACGGGAGCGTTACTCAGTAGCGAAGATCAAGCTTTGTGGGAACAAGGCAGTGGACCTAGAAAATCTGGAGAAGCATGGTATGCACAGTGTGGTCGAAGCTCTTCAGAGGCTAAAGTGGAAGAGAATCTGCACAGTTTCAGAACCAAGCTATCTGCACCTGACGAAGGCATTCTACACCTGTTTTAAGTGAGAAGAAGATTGTCTCTCACCTCCATGGTCAAAGGCAAATCATACATATAATCATGACCTATTGGAGAGGTTGTTCAGAGTATCTGTTGTAGGGCACAGTTAGTGGATTCAGTAGATATTCATGCCAAGGGGCTAGGTATTATTAGAACAGAGTATAAGCTGAAGGATGGGAAAATAGACATCAACCAGTTTAATGCCTTCAATAGAATTTTGCATTTTATAGTCTATCAGATTTTGGTGCCCAGGAGTGCTACCTTCTCCTCATGCACTAAGGGAGATGCTGATGTGATGTTCTGGGTCGTTCATAAGGAAGATATCAACATGGCTCATATTATTATAGAAAGAATGAAGTCTACTTCTGAAGTCATTTGGGACAAGAAAGAACAAATTGGCAGTGTCCCTTCCCTATGCCCATTTACTTAAAAGGATTTTTAGTCACTTTGAGATTGATTTGAAGGGAGAATTGTTGGAGAAGATGGGTCAGCCTATGAGGACCAAAATTTGAAGAATAGTGGTTTTTTCACTGGTAGGAAATGTGTGGTCAAAGACCTCGGTGGCAGAAGGTGAAGCCATCATTGGAGAAGCATTTGATGCTCCACCAGCTCAAGAGGAAGAAGCTGTAGCGGAGAAGATGAACCCCATGCATGTGAAAGGAGGATTGAAGATATTGCACTAGAACTTATTGAGCCTGTTGGGCAATCTGCTGAAGGTGTGATCCCTCCTCTAGTCCCCACACCTGCTATTATTGATGAATGTGTTTGGTGGTGCTGCTTACGCAGAAGGGGAGCATGAAGATATTCTATTTGAGGAAACCCCCAGTGTTCCTATAGTAGAAGCTGCCATTGAGGAGAGCCATGAAGTCGTGATTCCAGAGGTTGTGGCACCTGGCCACATTCAGGATGTTCAAATGGAAGATGCCCCAGCTTAAGGGGAGCCAGAAGCTCAGGGAGAGCAAGATATTTAGGGGGAGCCTACCGCTAGTGCCCCTGCAGATCAGTTTCAAGAAGGTCTAGTTGAAGACACTTTAGATGAGGATAATGAGCCAGCTGTAGGCTCAGGAGCAAAAGGAAAGGGTGTTGCCACAGGAATTCCCTTATTTACCAGAAAGGCACACCACAGATATTGGAAGAAGAAGATGCATGTGCATTTGGAGCCAGTCATTACTAGACTGAATGCTCAATGAGAGATCTTGTGCTCTTTTCCTTATTTCTCAGCCAGAGAACTGAGCCCAAAGATATTGAAGCAGTCAAATCTGAGTTCCAGGGGATGAGAAGTGAGTTGGATAGCTTGAAGAAGTTGGTGACAGACTCGTCAGACTTTGTGAGGGTGTATTTAATAGCTCAAGCCCCTCCTGTTCCAACTCAGTCAGTACCAGAGGAAAGTACAGGGCCACGAGGGCCTTCTGAACCAGTAGAGAATGTTGCAGGGCAACTAGGGCCATTTGTGGAAGTTGCAGGGCCATCAGGGCGATCTCTTGAGGAATCTGGGCCGCTAGGGCCATCATTGGAAGAGTCTGGGCCATCAGTAGTTGAAGAAATTGGATATGGGCCATCAGGGCCATCCGAACAAGTGGAATTAGTGGTAGGGCCAACCGGGCCTCAAGTTTTTGTGGAGGTACCTATATTGCCCCCAAGGCCCTTCTGACCCTCCTAGTCTTCTGACTCCAACCCCTTCCTCTCCACCTACCTCCTTTACTGCCCCACCTACTCCTGAACCCTCCAAGAAACCCTTCCAAAACATATCTCTTCTCCTACTCCTTTCCCTACAGCCTCCTCTTCCTATCCGCTCCTCTTCCATTCCTCCTCCAACTTTTGATGCACCTCCTACCTCATCCTCCTCTTCTGCTGGTCCTTCTTCAGCTGGTCCTTCCTCTGCTGGACCATCTACACAACCTCCTCCTACCTCATCTTTTGCCTCTCTCATCCACCTACTCCAGCCTCCTTCATTACTATCGTTCCTGAGGCTGTCAATATCATTCCCCATACTGTGCAAGACATCAAGGATGAGTTTGAAGAAGCCTCCTTCGCATAGTTCTTTCTGTCTCTGCCCATATCCACAGGGCTAAATCTCAGCCTTCTTCTAGTCTTGCATCCAAGAAAAGGAAGACATCTACAGGGCTGTTTTCCCTTCCTCTCAAACTCTCTTTCCTCCTCTGTGGTACTCTCTTTTAGTAGTCCACGGAAGAAAAACTTATATTCTGAATATCTCCAATAGTGTACATTTGCTGTCACCTTTGGTCTTCCCTACCTTAATCAATTTGAGCATCTCAATATCATTCTCTCTATTTCTCAAATACCCAAGCCTGACCAATCAAAAATCCTATCTTTAGCCGAGTGTAAGACTGAGGATCAGTGGGCCAGGGCTGATAAAGCCATCTATAGAAAAGTTGAGGTTGCCAGGGCCAACATTTTTCCACCCTCTCACCCTGTCTAAGTGGTTTGTCTACCAGCACAGAACATCTTGGGGTCCCTTCATTCAGAAGGAGATCAAACTGGTTAGGCAATTCCAGATGTATCAAGACTATTTCTTTGCAAATCGCCTTCTAGAAGTTCATCTTGTCCAGTTGATGGGAGCCATTGCTCAACTCCACACAGAAAATCCTGTCAATGTCCCTCTTCATGTTGACTTTGCAAATTTAAAGATGCTTGAGGTTGTTTATCTCCCTAAGCTACACTTTCTTCTTATGGACTCTGATGTGGGTCCTATCATTTTTGAGAGATTTGCCAGAGTAATGGCCAGAATTTTTGTTCAGAGGGGAGCTCCTTTTGCATTTCATAGATTCCTGTTCAGGGAGTGCCAAGAGGGTTCATCAAGTCTTCAGTTTTAGCTCCACTGCTAGCAGAGTCAGAAAGATTTGTAAACTCTGACTGGTGTAGAGTGTATCATGAGTCAGCCCTTCAACTTGAGAAGCTGAACACCTCCTTAGCACAGTCCAATCAGCTCACTCTTTCCCCAGAGCAGCTCATGGATCTCAACTCCATCAACTTGGTCTCAGATCCTTATTCAGTATGGATTGAAATATACAAGGTTTATGTAGCTCTACAGAAGGATTTGTTTGCTTACAAGATTCACTATCCTCTCTCAATTGACAAATTCCTTCAGCATGCGAGTTTTGGGACTGCTGGACTCTTCAAGTCAACTCTCGGCAATCAAGAGTACACCAAATTCATTGAAGAGCAGAGGTTACTCCACATTAAAAGACTTAGTCCAGAGATGGGGCAATCTTATGATACCAGTTAGGGTGTCTTTAGAGTTCTTTTTGAAGAGTAGGAAGTCAACGCTTGGCAGCTTATCACTCGCCATGTTTCCCATCTGTCTCCTGCCTTCTACATGTCCGCCTCCTCTAATGAATAAAATTTCCATTCTTGGCTCCCATTCATCTTTGTCTTTCTCTCTTTTATCTTATGTTTATCTTTTTTTTTTGCTTAATGACAAAAAGGGGGAGAAAATATTCTGAAATACAATCCTTAAAATTTTCTGCAAATTTATTTTAGTTTTTTACATGTATGCAATTCTTTATGTTTTGTCATCACCAAAAAGGGGGAGATTGATGATCAATCCATCTTCATATAATTTATTATTAATTATATGTATTTTTGGTGATTAACAAAACCCTGAAAAGTATTATCTAATAACATTTTCTGAAGTTTATCCATAGGCAGTAATTCAAACAAAATCTGTAAGTTGTCTACACTCACTGTCATTTAAAGCTTATTGCATATATTTTGTCTAAGTATACATTGACTTCTTTGTAAAAGCTCAGAACGATTACTGCTTCACTTAAACAATGACTTCCTTAGTAGAACATCAAATTATAGAAAACATCTATTTCACTTAACTATCGACTTTATACTCGGAACATCGATTTCGGTTCTACATCGACTTCACTTAAACAATGATTTCCTCAGTAGAACATCGATTTCGGTTCTACATCGACTTCACTTAAACAACGATTTCCTCAGTAGAACATCGATTACGGTTCTACTTCGACTTCACATAAACAATGATTTCCTCAGTGAAACATCGATTTCGAAACATCGACTTCATTTATACATCGACTTCACTTAAACAACTATTTCCTTAGTAGAACATCGATTTCATTGCTACATCGACTTCGTTTCACTTAAACATCGATTCATTGCTACATCGACCTCCTTTCACTTAAACATCGATTTCGTTGCTACATGGACTTCGTTTCACTTAAGCATCAATTTCATTGAAACAACGACTTCGTTTCTACAACGATTTCATTTAAACATCCATTTCGGTAGAACATCGATTTCATATGAAACAACAACTTCATGTGAAACTGTAACACCCCGAAAATTTAGTGATAAAAAAAAATGGAAATAAAGGGGGAAAAATTAAATAAACATATTAGAGAGACTTCCAACACCATGTATTAATGATCCATTAACAAGATTGGGCCAATGTGGCACACTTGGCCCATGGATATAAATAAACTAGGACAGGAAATTCCCAGAAATTCGTGTATGTAATTATGCCATAATTGGAGAGGGAAAGTTAGGGTTAAAATTAAGGTAATTACTCAAGCAAGGCAAGCCAAAATCGAACCCAACCCCAATTGGTGGTTCCTAAACCTTTGCTACCTCTTTTGGGTAAGAGAATCCCAGATTTTATGGAAAGTGGGAAAACAGAATTCGCAGCCCCTTTCCTAGTCTTGTTAGGACTTTTAACTACACCATAAAACTATAAGAACTCGTCCCTAAACTCTGGGGAAGGTTTAGCAACAAGTTGGGGTCGAGAGTAGCAAGTTTGGAGTGTTGGGGAAGTGGAGAACAGTTGGGGAAAATCGTGGTCTTCCTCAACCTCACTCTGCATCAACCCAGAAATCTGCAGAGAGTTCTTAGCGTCCAAAGGTAGGTGTTCTCGGGCCAAGATTAAAGAAACCAACACCATCATGTAGATCTTTGAGTCTAGGTTCATTTTCACTTGGTTTGACTAGTTTTCATGGAGTATACGTTGTGTATTCGTAGTTTTTCCGAAGTCTCGCACAGTTAGGGCTTTTCCCGTTCTTCGTATTATGCATGTGATTTGAGACCGAAATTGACTAAACTTCCTTCATGAAAGTTCTTCTACTTGTAATCACGATCATATTTTATGTTGGACATTTTGTCCACAAGTATTTCGTTAGAGAGTTATGAGCATGGTAAGAGAGTCTCTGCATGATACTGCGATTTCGGGCTACACTTGACTTCTTGTTCTTCGTATGTTTTCTCGGGATTTGAGACTGAATTAGATCAAACCCCCAACATCAAAGATCTTATACTAGTTGACCTCGTCATCTTTTGTGTTTAACGTTTTGTCTAAATGTCATTCATTAGAGAGGTATAAGCGGGGGAAGTAAACCACTGCATGAGATGTGTTTTCGGGTTCCACATGACCTATAAGTTTTGTTCTGGAAGGGCACTAGTGTCGACACTAGATCATCGTACCTGTGGTTTTTGGTTTGCTCGATGTTGGGGGAGTTCCTACTGAGCCAGTGACTAGCGAGGCTCACCCCTACCCCCCACAGGTGAGAGCGAGGAGGACGTTTCACGACCGACGTCTAGTTCAGAGCCGTGCCGTAGCGGTGCAGGGTCGGTACCTCCAGCTGTGTAGTAGCAGCTCCAGCAGTGTAGTGTAGATAGTTGTTTATTTTCTTCAATTGTACCTCGGGGTATGCCCCAGGCTCTTGTACTTCTTTTCAGTTTTGTGGAAATTTGGCTATATAACTTGTGAAATATATATAAAATGTGGTGTGTTCCTTTGTGTTTACACGGACTGTGGTTTGGTTTCCCTTGCGAGGCTTCGGCCCGTTCGCGGGAGGCGGACTCGGATCAAGTACGTTATCGGTTTAACGGGCTTGGCCGAGGCGTTCCGCCACAGTTGGTATCAGAGCAAGGTCCGTGTTAATATAAGGAAAGTAGAAAGATACATAGCCTTATTTCGGTCTTTGTACACTGCTGGTAGGGACCCTGGTTTTTGATAATTGGTTGTTTTGATTTTTGTTTGATGTTTTGTTTATGTAGAAATTTGAAATGGCTGATAGAAGAGATTGGGGTGGTGGAGGAGATGATCCGGAGGAGAGTACCCAACGTATGATTGAAAGAATCTGGGAAAGCCTCACGGATATTCGGACAAGGATGGATCAGCAGGCGCTGGTACCACCGGTTGCAGTGCCACCTGGGGATGGAGAGGTTGTACCTGTAGCTCCAGTTCCGCCAAGAATGGAGGTGCCTTTTGCAGCACCTGTGCCACCACCACCACCAATATTGATAACAGAAGAACCAGTGATGCAGGTTGAGAAATTTCTGAGATTGCAGCCACCTACTTACTCAGGAGGGCCGAATCCAGATACAGCAGAGCACTGGGTTCATGAGGTTGAGAGGGTTTTTGCAACTATGAGGTGTCCGGCAGCAGATAAGGTTGTGTTAGCTGCTTATCAGTTGAGAGGTTTTGCATTGAATGGTGGCGACTGAAGATGCAGACCACCTTCGCAGGCAGGACAGAAGAGGCTATCACTTGGTCAGAATTTCTTGATCTATTTAACGATACATTCTTTCCGATTCAAGCACAGCAAGTGAAAAGAGAGCAGTTTCGGACTCTCCAGCAAGGTAACTCTTTAGTTTTAGAGTACCATATGAGGTTTATGGCACTTAGCCGTTATGCACCTTATGTTGTATCAGATAATAATATGATGGTTGAGTACTTTATTAGAGGTTTGAGAGTGGAATTGCAGGATGCAATAGTGCCTCTCATGTGTAAGACAGTGGAAGAAGCAGCCCAAAGAGCAGCTACATTAGAGAGGTCTATTCGGACTCGTCAGGCAGGCGAGTCAGGTTCAGGTAGTTTTCGGCTACCACAGCAGTCAGTGGGTGCGAGTAAGGGTAAAGCACCAGCAAGACCTTCTTCATCAGGTTTTGGTAAATGGGGTCAGAAATTGAAGCAAGCATTTAAAGGCAAAGGAAGAGGATGGGGAGGTCGTCAGCAGTTTTAGCAGGGCCGAGGTAGGCCTGAGGTGGAAGAGTCGCAGCAGAGTACTGCCAGGCAGCCTGTTACTCCACCGTGATATAGATGTTATAATTGTAATCAGCCGGGACATTTGATCCGCAATTGTCCTTATTCGAGAGAATATGGTTATGGAAGAGGTGTGCAGCAGCAACAGCAGCCTCAGCAGTTTCAGCAGCCACAGGCAGGTCGTGGCAGAGGAGCACCGTAGCAGCGGGGAAGAGGCCGGGTTATGGCTATCACACGAGCCCAGGCGGATGCATCGAATATGATAGAAGGTACTTTACCTCTTTATGAATATTCAGCAAGAGTTTTATTTGATTCGGGTGCCTCTCATTCTTTTATTTCCGAAGAATTTTGGATTGTATGGCTCATCCTTTAGAAGAGAAGTCTTGTGAGTTACTAGTGGAGGTTCCTTCAGGTGAGTTCTTGCTCACTTCGAGCTATGTAGATGAAGCTCCTATTATGATTGAAGGAAATCAGATGCCGGGTCGGTTGTATGCCCTGCAGTTGTCAGATTATGATATTATTTTGGGTATGGATGGCTTGAGATGTATGGAGCAATGTTAGATTGCAGAAAGAAAAGGATCAGGTTTTGTCATCCTAATGGTCCAGTATTTGAATATCAACGTATGCCTTTCTATACCTCTAAGTTTCTAATTTCTGCAATTAAAGCTAGAAAGTTGATAAATGCTGGATGTGTGGCTTATTTAGCCTCGATAAATTTGGTAGAAGCTAGTCAGCCAGTGGAAGCAGTTCCCGTGGTTAGGGAATTTGCTGATGTTTTTCCTGAAGATTTGCCTGGTTTAGCTCCACATAGAGAGGTGGACTTTACCATTGAGTTGCTGCCAAGTACCATGTCGATTTCTAAAGCTCCATATCGGATGGCACCAGCAGAACTTAAGGAATTGAAAAAGCAGTTAGAAGAATTGTTGCTGAAAGGGTTTATTAGACCGAGTCATTCCCCGTGGGGAGCGCCGATTTTATTTGTGAAAAAGAAAGATGGAAGTTTTCGGATGTGTATTGATTATAGAAAGTTAAATGATGTGACCATTAAGAATAAGTACCTGTTGCCGAGAATAGATGATCTGTTTGATCAGTTCCAATCAGTAAAGGTATTTTCTAAAATTGATTTGAGGTCCGGGTACCATCAGTTGAGAATTAAAGAAGAAGATATAGATAAGACAGCTTTCAGAACCCGATATGGTCACTTCGAGTTTGTGGTTATGCCATTTGGGTTGACTAATGCTCTTGCAGGTTTTATGGATCTGATGAATAGAATTTTTCATCTGTATTTAGACCAATTCATTGTGGCTTTATCGATGATATTCTGATTTATTCAGCATTTGAAGAGGAGCATGTAGCTCATTTGAGGTTTACCCTACAATTGTTAAGGGATAACCAGTTGTTTGCCAAATTCAATAAGTGTGAATTTTGGCTGAAAGAAATCCAGTTCTTGGGTCATGTCATCTCAGCTAAAGGAGTAGCAGTGGACCCAAGTAAAGTGGAAGCAGTGATGAGATGGGGAGTGCCTAAGACAATAACTGAAATTAGAAGTTTTCTGGGATTAGCAGGATATTATAGGCGCTTTATTCAAGATTTTTCTAAGATTGCAGCACCTATGACTAAATTGACCAGGAAAGGTGTGCCATTTGTATGGTCCGGCGAATGTCAGAAAAGCTTTATGGAATTGAAGAAGAGACTTACATCGGCACCTATATTGACATTACCTGCAGGGAGTGGTGGTTTTGTGTTGTATACTGATGCTTCAAGGAGAGGACTTGGTGCAGTACTTATGCAGCATGGCAAAGTGATAGCATATGCATCCAGGCAATTGAGGCCAGCAGAAGAGAATTACCCCACTCATGATTTGGAATTGGCAGCAGTTGTGTTTGCTTTGAAAATGTGGAGGCATTATCTGTATGGCAAGAGATTTGAGATCTTTACAGATCATAAAAGTTTGAAGTATATTTTCTCGCAGAAAGATTTGAACCTTCGTCAGTGCAGATGGATTGAATATTTGAAGGATTATGATTTCAGTTTGGCTTACCATCCGAGTAAGGCCAATGTTGTAGCTGATGTCTTAAGCAGAAAGGCATATATGAATTGATGATGATTAAAGAATGGAAGTTGTATGAAGAAGTAGTGGAGAACTCCTTGTATGTGCCCAGTAGTCAGCGACGGGCAGTACTAGCTGCTAGTGCTGTAGAGCCGTCTTTGTATTGGCAGATAATTGAAGCTCAAAGAGCAGATGTAAATTTAACTGAAATTGTGAAAATGGAAGGAGTTACCATTGATGATAATTGTGTGGTCAGGCTCAGAGGCAGATTGTTTGTTCCAGCAGAGAGAGAGGTAAAGCAACGAGTGTTGGAAGAGGCTCATAAATCTAGGTACACTATCCATACGGGTAGTACTAAAATGTACCATGATTTGAGAAAGCATTTCTGGCGGCCTCATATGAAAAAAGAAATAGCAGAATTTGTTGCAAGGTGTGCTATCTGTCAGCAGATTAAGCAGAGCATCAGAAGCCTGGAGGTTTGTTTCAACGTTACCCATTCCACAGTGGAAATGGGATGATATTGCTATGGACTTTGTGGCAGGTTTACCAAGATCGAGTTCCGGGCATAATGGAATATGGGTATTTGTTGACAGATTAACCAAGGTGTGCAGATTAGTGGCAGTGAGTATGTCTTGGACAGTGGACAGATTAGCAAATATTTATGTTGAAAAGAATAGGTAGTGTCGACACACTGTCCAAAACAGCCCAAAAGGTGTTCTGGGAAGGCCTCTAGTGTCGACACTACTTAAGCTAGTGTCGACACTCTGTCCCAGTTTGGCCAGAAGGTTTTCTGGGAGCTGTCTCTAGTGTCAACACTACCTGATCTAGTGTCGACACTACTTGACCTTTTTGCCTTGTATTTGAAGCACTGTGTCGACACTACCTGAACTAGTGTCGACACTACTTGACCAGTTTTACATTATTTTGTCTTGTGTTTGAAGCATTGTGTCGACACCAGTAAGGGGGTGTCGACACTACCCTTACAAAAAATTACATAGTTTGGGTCTGATCATTTCATGATGTCTACTATCATGTGCATGATGTTATATGGTATGCATGGACCTAAAATAAATCAACCCATTGAAAAATAGTAATGATATGAATACAATTCTAATGTGTAATTGTGATTGATCTTATGTCCATTAGATTATCTTGTGATCTTGCTTATTGTCAATTGATAAGATAAGATATGATATGAATGTGGGGATGAATACATGTTAGTATGGACTTGCTAGTGGAGTTAATGTCATAATTTGCATATGAGTTTCAATAGTTTTATGTTTTTCAGTATTCAATAATCATTTGTCAATGCATACATGATAGGAAAGATCCGTAACTCGTCACTTACATAATTACACGAATAGGCACACCCTTCTTGGGAAATTGAGAGCACATATTCTGCATATGATCTGTCTTTTGAAACATCCTCATGTCAAGACATTAATGAATTATGAAACATAAGATACGTCGTTATCTTGCCTTGTTCTCTTGAGCTATTTGTCATTCCTTGACTCTATGAATGATCATGTTTCTTTTACTGCGAGCTTGTTATTGAAACTCTGTGGCCATAATATGAATCTGTTTGTTCGGCACAATGTGGGACTCTGGTCCAAATTTGAACCAATGCCTGTGCAATAGGGGCCCTGTCTGGTCCTGGGGAGGAGCACCCCAACGTACTTTTTAACCGCGGGAGTATGGACTTGTGGTGCGTGGCATGGCACTGATACGATATGCAAGATTTGTGAGAATGTGCCTTTGTTTGATATGATAAGTCTGATGTGATCTGATATGATATGATTTGATATGATACGTCTGATCATGTGAACGCATGATATCTGTCTGACTATGGTCAATCTCTTTGATACGATTCTATTCTTGAAATATCTGTCCACTGTATATATGCAACTCGACATTTGATCTGAAATGATATCCGTTCTATTATGCTATTCGATCTGTTAGTATTGCATGCATTGTCATCATATACATGTTCATATCTTGCCTGATTAAAATGCTAATCACGTATATTAGTGCCCGCACCATATTGAGATGTAAATCCTACTGAGCTAGTTCGCTCACCCTATCATCCTACCCTTTTTTAGGAAGTGATGAAGAACCAGTGGAGTCCGATGGGGCAGGGCAAGAGTGATGAGCACCGGCCATATGAGTAGATGATAGTTTAGAAATAGACAATTGAGTAGTCTATGTAGTAGTGAACTTTTATAGAAGTTTTATTTGAATAATGGATCCTTTAGTTGGTTCTTTCTTATGTAAGGTTGTATCTAGTTGAATGAAATGAAATAAAGAGTACCTTTGATGATGTTATTATGATCTAAAATGTGTTATTATATTCAATTGTGACTCTGCACTATTCAACTGTGATACGTCTGTTTGTATCGTTCACGTCCCCCGTATTTATTCCGCTGCTAAATATCGGGGCATGACAGTTGGTATCAGAGCCTTAAACTTTAGGGTCCAAGGGAATAAGAACATGGAATGAAACTAGATTACAAGAGTCAAAATCTGGCGTACCTGATGTGAGCTTGGGTAGAGCCATGAGAATAGAAGTCACATGTGATATATTTAGATGACTGACTCATATTATTATCTTTAAGGTACTTATTACCTTAATGGCCGCTGAACGTGCCCAGGCTAGGGACATGCAACAAACAATACGGAACTTGACTCAGGCTATCCTACAAGCCACCCAGGGTGGAGGCAACCGCGGAGCCGGTGATCTCCATCGGAATTTTCAGAATATGGATCGCCAAGGTTTGAAGGGAGTACAGACCAGATGTTTCTGAACACTGGGTTAAGGAAATTGAAAGGATATTCAGGTCATGCAATGCACAGAACAGAACAAAGTACTACTGGCGACTTTCCAATTGGAAAGGATGCAGGGCATGGTGGGAGTCGGTAGAAGCAACATTGAATGGCGAGCAACTAACATGGGCTTAGTTCATTGAGCAATTCAACACCAAGTACTTTTCTGACAGGGTCTAAGAACGGAAAGCAGCCGAATTTGCGGCTTTGAAGCAGAGAGGACTTAATGTGGCTAAGTATGAGGCCCAATTCTCTCGTCTGTCTCGATATGATGTTCACTTAATTGGACAGAAAGGATGAAGGTGAAATGCTTTCTGAATGTCTTGAGGCCCCAGTTCATCACGCAACTGGCGCCAATGGACATTGAAACCTATGTTGACATGGTAAAGAAGGCTCAGTTACTGGAAGATGCCATGGAGACTGCTGAAAGAAATGGGAAGACCAGCGAAAAGGGAACAAGTGTCTTCTACAGGAAGGTATCAGCTGACCATTGGGAAGAAAAGGCCCAGTTGCGGAGTAAATGAACCAGCTGATAAAAAGCCAAAGGAGTTAGGTAAGCGGATAGTGGTGGCAACGGGAGAAAGGTGCAAACACTGTGACAAAGCTAGTCACCGGTCTGAACAATGCTGGAGAGCGCAAGGGAGATGCCTGCGCTGTGGTAGTCGTGACCATAGGATCTCGGACTGTCCAATACTGAAAGAACAAGCTCCTCAGGACAAGCGTTCGAATGGACAGAAGAGGCAAGGCCGATTGCAAGCTATCCAGGAACCAGAAGCTACTGAAGAAGGAGGTATGTGGAAGGTACACTCACTATTCTTTCCCGACCCGCATATGTTCTCTTTGATACGGGAGCTACGCATTCCTTTATATCTCAAACATTTGTTGATACCCTACCTGTGAAACCGTCCCAATGAAATCCGGAATAGTTGTGTCAACCCCGATTGGTCCTGGCACCAATCTTACAAACCATATACCCTCTAGTGAAGTGTTGATTGAAACCAACACCTACCAGCAAATTTAATATGTATGGATATGGAGGGGTATGATGTGATACTGGGAGCAAACTGGTTGTCTGAACATGGGGCTAGTATCAACTGCAGGAGAAGTCGGGTAACCTTTAGCCATTACCCAAAACTAGTGTTCACAGGGGATAAAAACCGCAGGAGATTGTCACTTATTTCTGCACTACAAGCCAAAAGGATGATGAGGAAAGGTTGTATGGCCTTTCTTGCTATTGTGTCATCACAAAGAAGGAAGTCAAAGTAGAGGACATCCATGTTGTCAGTGAATATGCTGATGTTTTTCCCGAAGACTTGCCAGGAATTCCTCCTGAGCGAGAGGTCGATTTTACCATCGAGTTGGCCCCTGGAGCAGCACCAGTATCTAGGGCACCATATAGAATGTCCCCCGCAGAACTGAAGGAATTAAAAGAGCAACTGATGGAACTGTTAGAGAAGGGTTTCATCCGACCAAGCACATCGCCATGGGGTGCACCTGTCCTCTTCGTCAAGAAGAAAGATGGGTTGATGAGGCTATGTATAGATTACAGACAACTAAATCAGTTAACCATCAAGAACAAATACCCTCTGCCAAGGATTGATGAGTTATTTGGCCAATTATCTGGAGCTAGATACTTCTCAAAAATAGATATCAGATCCGGTTATCATCAATTGAGGATCAATGGAGAAGACATTCACAAGACAGCCTTCCGAAGCAGGTATGGGCATTATGAATTCATTGTTATGCCTTTTGGACTAACGAATGCCCCTGCAGTTTTCATGCAGTTGATGAATAGCATTATCGCCATATCTTGATAAATTTGTGGTGGTATTCATTGATGATATATTGATCTATTCCAAGACAAAGGAAAAGCATGAGGAGCATTTGAGGATCTCATTACAGATTTTAAGGGAGAATAAATTATATGCCAATATAAGCAAATGTGAATTTTGGCTTGAGGAGGTATCCTTTTTAGGACATGTGGTAACCAAGGATGGTATCGCGTTGATCCATCAAAGGTTGAGGCTGTGCTGAAATGGGAAAGACCGACAAGCGTCACAGAGATCAGGAGCTTCCTAGGATTGACAGGATATTATGGAAGGTTTATAAAGGATTTCTCGAAGATTGCAGTGCCATTAACCAAGCTGACCCAGAAAAAAAGCCTGTTTGTGTGGACCGATGAATGTGAAGAGAGTTTTAACAACTTGAAGAAGTGTCTGACTACTGATCCTGTCCTCGCCTTACCCACTGAAGAGGGAGGATTTGAAATTTATTCAGATGCTTATGGAATAGGTCTGGGATGCGTCTTAGTGCAACAAAGGAAGGTAATAGCATATGCCTCAAGACAGTTGAAGATCCACGAAGTGAACTACCCGGTTCATGACCTGGAGTTGGCAGCTGTAGTATTCGCCTTGAAGATTTGGAGGCATTATATCTATAGTGAGCAATTTAAGGTCTTTTCTGACCACAAGAGTTTGAAATACTTGTTCTCACAAAAGGAGCTTAACATGAGACAAAGAAGGTGGTTAGAGTACCTGAAAGACTTTGACTTTTCCATTCAGTATCACCCTGGGAAAGCCAATGTAGTGGCAGACGCTCTAAGTAGACAACCAAGAGCTATGCTAGCTAGTATGATGCTGGGCGAATGGAAGTTACTGGAGCAATTTGCAAGTTTGAACTTAGACATGGGAAAGAAGGAAAAAAAGTAATGATTTCCAATCTCCAGATACAATCCGATCTATTGACCGAAATCAAGGAGAAACAGGGAGAGGATCCATTCTTAGTTGAGATCAGGGAGAAGTTAGAACAAAGACCTTACTTCACACTATCAGTTGAGGGAAGATTACTATTCCGAGGTAGAACATGTGTCCCTGATCATGGAGAGCTCAAGAAGAGGTTATTAAATGAAGCTCACCAGTCCAAGTACACGATTCATCCTGGAGCAACAAAGATGTACCAAGACTTGAAAGGTCGTATTGGTGGCCAAACATGAAGAGGGATGTGGCCGATCATGTATCGTACTGTTTGACATGCATGAAAGTCAAGGCCGAGCATTTCCGTACAACTGGTGGACTGCTACCACTAGAAATCCCGGAATGGAAGTGGGATAGTATCGGTATGGAATTTATAATGGGATTGCCCAATACTAGAGGTGGTATGGATGCAATTTGGGTAATAGTTGACCGATTGACTAAATCAGCTCACTTCTTGCCGATTAAGAGTACATGGTCAGTGGATGTATTGGCTGCACTATATGTTAAGGAGTAGTTAGATGTTCTGGGAAGGCCTCTAGTGTCGACACTACTTGAGCTAGTGTCGACACACTGTCCCAGTTTGGCAGAAGGTTTTCTAGGAGCTGTCTCTAGTGTCGACACTACTGATCTAGTGTCGACACTACTTGACCTTTTGCCTTGTACTTGAAACACTGTGTCGACACTACCTGAACTAGTGTCGACACTACTTGACCAGTTTTGCATTATTTTATCTTGTGTTTGAAGCATTGTGTCGACACCAGTAAGGGGTGTGTCGACACTACCCTTACAAAAAAATTACATAGTTTGGGTCTGATCATTTCATGATGTCTACTATCATGTGCATGATGTTATATGGTATGCATGGACCTAAAATAAATCAACCCATTGAAAAATAGTAATGATATGACTACAATTCTAATGTGTAATTGTGATTGATCTTATGTCCATTGGATTATCTTGTGATCTTGCTTATTGTCAATTGATAAGATAAGAATATGATATGAATGTGGGGAGGAATTCATGTTAGTATGGACTTGCTAGTGGAGTTAATGTCATAATTTGCATATGAGTTTCAATAGTTTTATGTTTTCGGTGTTCAAATAATCATTTGTCAATTGCATACATGATAGGAAAGATCCGTAACTCGTCACTACATAATTGCACGAATAGGCACCCTTCTTGGGAATTGAGAGCACATGTTCTGCATACGATCTATCTTTTGAAATATCCTCATGTCAAGACATTAATGATTATGAAACATAAGATACGTCGTTATCTTGCCTTGTTCTCTTGAGCTATTGTCATACCTTGACTCTATGAATGATCATGTTTCTTTTACTGCGAGCTTGTTATTGAAACTCTATGGCCATAATATGAATCTGTTTGTTCGGCACAACGTGGGACTCCGGTCCAAATTTGAACCAATGTCTTTGCAATAGGGGCCTGTCTGGTCCTGGGGAGGAGCACCCTAACGTACTTTTAACTGCGGGAGTATGGACTTGTGGTGCGTGGCATGGCACTGATACGATATGCAAGATTATGAGAATGTGCCTTTGTTTGCTATGATAAGTCTGATGTGTTCTGATATGATATGATTTGATATGATACGTCTGATCATGTGAACGCATGATATCTGTCTAAATATGGCCAATCTCTTTGATACGATTCTATTCTTGAAATATTTGTCCACTGTATATATGCAACTCGACATTTGATCTGAAATGATATCTGTTCTATTTGCTATTCGATCTGTTAGTATTGCATGCATTGTCATCATATACATGTTCATATCTTGCCTGATTAAAATGCTAATCACGTATATTAGTGCTCGCACCATATTGAGATGTAAATCCTACTGAGCTAGTCGCTCACCCTATCATCCTACCCTTTTTCAGGAAGTGATGAAGAACCAGTGGAGTCCGATGGGGTAGAGCAAGAGTGATGAGCACCCGCCATATGAGTAGATGATAGTTTAGAAATAGACAATTGAGTATTCTATGTAGTAGTGAACTTTTCTGGAAGTTTTATTTGAATAATGGATCCTTTAGTTGGTTCTTTCTTATGTCAGGTTGTATCTAGTTGAATGAAATGAAATAAAGAGTACCTTTGATGATGTTATTATGATTTAAAAAGTGTTATTATATTCAATTGTGACTCTGCACTATTCAACTGTGATACGTCTGTGTTTATTGTTCACGTCCCCCGGTATTTATTCCGCTGCTAAAATCAGGGCGTGACAGAAATAACGACTTTACTTGGACAACGACTTCATTTCGAACA
>JACBKR010001760.1:0-40793 GCA_014218235.1 Colocasia esculenta | reverse complement strand
ACACACTGTCCAGTTTTTACCCAGGGAGTTCTGGGAAATGATCTAGTGTCGACACTACCCTATCTAGTGTCGACACACTGTCCCATATTTTTCAGAAGGGTTCTGAACTGTACTAGTGTCGACACTACCTGAACTAGTGTCGACACTACCTGACCAGTTTTGCCTGATTTTGTCTTGGGTTTGGAGCATGGTGTCGACACCACCTGATCTAGTGTCGACACTACCCTTACAAGTTTTTTTGTATAATTTGGGTCTAATCATTTCATGATGTCTCAAGCATGTACATGATGTTATATAGTATGCATGGACTTAAAATAAATCAAACCATTAAGGAAATGGTAATGATATGAATATGATTCTAATGTGTAATTTTGATTGTTCTTATGATCATTGGATTATCTTGTGATCTTGCTTATTGTCAATTGATAAGATAAGAATATGTTATGAATGTGGGGATGAATACATGATTAGTATGGACATGTTAGTGATGATTTGCATATGAGTTTCATGGTTACATGTTTTCCGGTGTTCAATTGATTATTTGTCATATGCATACATGTTAGGAAAGTACATGTTCTACATATGATCTGTCTTTAGAAACACCCTCATGTCAAGACATTAATGAATTATGAAATATAAGATACGACGTTATCCTGCCTTGTTCTTTTGAGCTGTTTGTCATTCCTTGACTCTATGAGTGATCATGTTTTTTTACTATGAGCTTGTCATTGAAACTCTGTGGCCATAATATGAATATGTTTGTTCGGCACACGTGGGACTCCGGTCCAAAACTTGATACAATGCCTGTGCAATAGGGCCCTGTCCGGTCCTGGGGAGGAGCGCCCCAACGTACTTGTTAACCGAGGGAGTATGGACTCTTGGTGCTTGGCATAGCACACCTGACATGCAAGATTGTGAATAAGTGCCTCCTGTTTGACTTGATAAGTTTGACTTGACATGATATGATAATTTGTTCTTGTGAACACATGAACTCTGCTTGAATATGGCCAATCTCTTCTGACATGATTTATCTTGAAATATCGTCCATTGTATATGGAACTCGAAATTGATCTGATATGATATCCGTTCTACTTTGCTATTCAACTTGTTAGAAAAGCATGCATTGTCAGCATACTCATAAGCATATCTGCCTATATAAAATGTTAATCATGTATACTAGTGCCCGCACGTGATTGAGATATAAATCCTACTGAGCTAGTTCGCTCACCCCTATCATCCTGCCCTTTTTCAGGTAGTGATGAAGAACCAGTGGAGTCGGATGGGACTGGGCAAGAGTGACGAGCACCCGTCCTAGAAATAGATGACAGTTTAGAATAGAAATTTGAGTAGTTTATGTAATAGTGAAACTTTTCTGGAAGTTTATTTGAATGATGGACCCTTTGGTTAATTCTTCTTATGTGAGGTTGTATCTAGTTGAATGAAATGAATTAAAGTATACTAATGTTGACCATATTATAGTCTTGAATGTGTTATTATGTTCGACTGTGACTCTGCACTATTCAACTGTGATACGCCGTTTGTATCGTTCACGTCCCCCGGTATTTATTCCGCTGCTAAATATTCGGGGCGTGACATACTAAGCTACGGTGATCTGTGAAAACCTCGAACACCTCACCATACAAGTAGTGTCTCCACAACCTCAAGAGCGAACACGACCGCTGCAAGCTTCAGGTCGTGTGTCGGGTAGTGCTGCTCATGCTTCTTCAGCTGACGAGAAGCATAAGCAACTACTCGATCGTGTTGCATCAACACAGCACCCAAACTAGTACCTGACTGTATGTGTAGACAACAAAGCCACCGTTGCCAGAAGGTACCACAAGGATCGAAGCTGAAGTCAGCCGGCTCTTCAGCTCCTAAAAACTGCGCTCGCACTATACTGTCCACACAAACCGAGTCTCCCGCCTGGTCACCGGTCAAAGGCTTTGCAACTCTGGCGAAGTCCTACACAAACCTCCTGTAGTAGCCTGCCAGCCCCAGAAAACTACCGAACCTCTGCCTATAGTGGGCTGGCCCCAAGAAACCCAGCCTCAACCTTGGTGGGACCTGATGACCAGTCTGTTCCCCAGTAATCTTAATTAATTACATACATATATATATTTTTGATGATTAACAAAACCAAACAAAAGGTTATCAATTATATCTAATGAATATTTCATAGGTCTTAAGTACAGGAAAAATACCAAGGTCAAAAAGCCAACAAAAGGTATGCATTACTTCTCTGAAGCTTTAATCTCTTCAACATGATATTTCTCTAAGTCCATATCGATTTCTGTTGAAATTCGTAACGATTTCTTTAGAGCTCGTAACGACTTGCTCGTCACAACGACTCTATAAGTTACCGTAACGATTTCTTTAGAGCTCGTAACGACTTGCTCGTCACAACGACTCTATAAGTTACCGTAACGATTTCTTTAGAGCTCGTAATGACTGCTCGTCACAACGACTCTATAAGTTACCGTAACAATTTCTTTAGAGCTCGTAACGACTTGCTCGTCAGAACGACTCTATAAGTTACCGCAACGATTTATTTAGAGCCTGTAACGACTTGCTCGCCGTAACGATTCTATAAGTATTCATAACGATTTCTTTAGAACTCACAACGACTTGCTTGTTGTAACGATTTCATAAGTTACCATAACGATCTCTTTAAGCGCTCACAACGATTTGCTTTCCACAACGATTTGCATCGTATAACGATTTGTTAAGTGTTTCACAACGATTTCTCCTGTGTCATAACGACTTGGTCAACCTGACTTATTCATAACAATTTCATAAGTCATATAGCCATCGATTTCATATCTTGATATCTTATTCATCTTAAAAGCGTTGACTAGTCAAAGTCCACGTAGACATCTCTCTGACGCCTTTGCATTTATGAGATCTGAACGTATCTCTGCATGCATGTAGACCATATCGTGCCTACTCTGATTACATCTTTTAGACTTAAGCTATTTGGCATTACTATTTTCATGTCTATTGCTACTGACGTTGACTGACATTAGAGATAGCTTAGCTGTCTGCTATTTGAGATTGACATTTGTGCAGACCTCTGATCTAGCTTCATGGTACAACGTTAAACAAATAGAAGCCAACGGATATTTCTGAAGATCTCATCTCTTTGCGTGCTCAAGTGATCAAAAGACTGTTGACTGGAAGCTTCCAAGACCCAGATGTCATTCAGTCTAACGACTACTCAAAAGAGAGACAACAGACACTTCATCGTCTACATTTTAAATTGAAGATATAATTCAAGTCAGAAGAACAGAAGAGATATGGAAGGATTGCGCATTCAAGCATTCAAATTCTTGGGAAGAAAGTCGAGAGCCAGGAACTTCACTCCACTTAGCTTTTGCTCTTTTGCTCTCCACTAGTTTTTGAAAAATCTTGAGAGAGCCTGGTATTCTGAGAGTGTGCCTTGTTTAATCTCTTTGCTCTCAGTTCTAGTTGCTTCAGATCCTTGCTTGTCAAAAGCTTGATCTAGGGGCTTTAAAGTCATTCATTTTCTTGTATTGTTCCCTTCGGTTGTGAAGGAAGACCTGGTGGTATCCAGGGTGTTGTTCCCTTCGGTTGTGAAGGAAGACCTGGTGGTATCCAGGGTTGTTCCTCGGTTGTGAATGAAGACCTGGTGGTATCCAGGGTGTTGTTCCCTTCGGTTGTGAAGGAAGACCTGGTGGGGTATCCAGGTGTTATTCCTTCGGGTGTGAAGGAAACCAGCTGAGCTAGGTGTTAGCGTCCTTAGGGGACTGTACCCTAGTTAGTGAATCCTGAGTTGTTGCTCAAGGACTGGACGTAGGACTCCTAAGGAAAGGAGGTCCGAACCAGGATAAACCTTGTGTTGTGTGATTGTCTCCTTTGTTTGTTTGATATTTAAACTAACAGCCTCTAACCTACTTCGAAGAACGTTTGTGTGAATGTTTTTTGTTTCAGGTATCTTCTAGACTAATTTTTAAAGACCCATTCACCCCCCCTCTGGGCTCGTCAACTGGGCAACAATTGTATCAGAGCGAGTCTCTTCGACAAAGAAAGGATCCACGATCTGAAGAGTAAAGATCCATGGCAGCCCAAGGTAATTTGAAGGTCAGTCTGTCAACCGACCCCCTCTCTTCGATGGTGAAGATTATCCTTACTGGAAGACCAGAATGGAATACTTTCTACAAGGGCACGACTATCAAATTTGGTCCATAGTAGAAGAAGGTGATCTGTTAGTTACAAATGAGAAAGCACAATGGACAGATGATGACAGGAAGAAGATTTCCCTGAATTGCAAAGCAAAGAGCATCCTATGCTGTGCTCTAAGTAAGAAGGAATTCAACCGAGTTTCAGCCTGCAAATCCTCGATGGAAATGTGGGAAAAGCTCAGGATTACCTATGAGGGTACAGACAAAGTAAAGGAGACAAGAATCGACATTCTTGTCACTCAGTATGAAAGATTTTAGATGCAGTCAGTGAGTCATCACCAAATGTTTAGCCGATTCACCGATATCACCAATGGTTTAGCCAGTCTAGGGAAGACTTATGAGACGCAGATATGGTAAGAAAAATTCTTAGATCCTTACCATCCTCGTGGACACCAAAGGTCACAGCTATAGAAGAAGCTAATGACCTGAAGAGAATGTCTGTAGAAAAGCTCATGGGTCCCTCATGGCCCATGAGATAACATGGAAAGGCTAGGAGAGTCCTCTAGCAGAAAGAAGCACTCCAACGCCTTAAAAGCTGAAGAAGATTCACCAGATGCAAGTTCAGCTGAAAGCGAAAGTGATGCAGACAGCGAGAATGAGAAGCTATGCTATCTAGAAAATTACAGCGAATTTTGCTAAGAAGAAGAAATTCCAATCTGGTAGAAGGCACTTCAAAAGGAATAAAATTCAAGAAGCCAGATGGAAAAGAAATAAAGAAAGGAGACCCATCTGCTATGAATGTAAGAAGCCAGGACACATTAAGACTGAGTGTCCTAAGTTAAAGAGCCGGAGTTTAAAGAAGGACAGTTCCAAGAAGTTCAAAAATATAAGAAGAAGGCGATGGCAGCAGTATGGGAAAACAGTAGTGACTCAGATAGTGAGTCAAGTTCCTGCAGTGATGAAGAAGAGGCCAACTTGGCCTTCATGGCAAATACTGAAGATAAGGTAACTTCTGACTCCTCTTTTGATTCATGCAATGATTCAGATTCTGATAGTTTAGAAGAAGCTTTCACGAACTATATGAAAAATATAAAGAAGTAACCAAATTATTAAAGTAGCAAGAAAAACATAGTCTGTATAGAAATACAAACTCAGATCTAAAATCATAAAATGAACAATTAGAAAGTCAAATAACTGAACTTAAAAGAAGAAATGAACTGTTATGTGAAGACCAAAAGCTAAGATGACAAATAACTAAATTAGAGAAACAAGTAAGTTCAGATGAACTGAAAACTGAAATCAAAACACTAAACAAAGAATATACATTTATCTAGTACTTAGAAAATTCACTAATGGTAAAACTCCCTCATATTAAAAGGTGCTAGAAGATCAGGTAAGAAGAAAAATGGTTAGGATATACACCCCCAGATAATGAAGAAACCATAATTATCCTAAAACTATCCAACACCAAAATTTGTACCTGAACAAGATACATCATACAAAGCTGATTTCAGATATATAGAAAAAGTAACCAATTATCCTGCTGTAGTCACTGCAACAAGTTAGGACATATCATAACGACATGCCCAACAAGATATAAGAAATTATAATAAAGGCAAAATAAATGATACTAACCCATCAGGACCCAAAAGATTTGGGTACCTAAAACTTGATGTTTTTATTTCAGGACATCTCTCGAGCATCCAAATGGTATTTGGATAGTGGGTGCTCAAGGCACATGTCAGGAAACCAAAGTTATCTCTCATCTCCAAGCTGAAGAAGGAACAGTTACTTATGGAGATAATGGAAAGGACCGTGATAGGCAGTGGCTCTGTGAATAACAAAGGAAAAACAGTCATAGAAGATGTGTATTAGTCAAGGGATTGAAGCACAATCTCATTAGCATTAGCCAGCTGTGTGACAGAGGCCATCATATCAAGTTTCAAGAGTCGAAGTGCAGCATACTAAGGATGGAGCAGTCATCTTTGAAGCTAATAGAGAAAAGAATTGTATGTGCTCTATCTTGAAGACTCAAGGTTCAGAATGTTTGTCTGGCAGCAAGTAAAGACAAGTCTACAGAATTATGGCACAGACGACTTGGACATTGCAGCATAGATGGCATGAGAAAACTGCTGAAGAAGAATCTTGTGGTAGGTCTACCTAAGGTTAGTACAAAATTGGATGTGTATGTAAACCTTGTGCTAAGGGAAAGCACACCAAAGGCTCCTTCAAGTCAAAGACGGTGGTGACCACCTCAAACCCTTAGAGCTCCTTCATATGGATCTATTGGGCCAATGAGGACTACCAGTCTTGGAGGAAAGAATTTTGGATTTGTCATAGTTGATGACTACTCAAGATTCACATGGGTATCATTCCTAGACATAAAGATGACACTTTTGAAAACTTGTTATTTCATCAAGAAGGTCCAAAAGATCAAAGTTCAGCATGTGTCTATCCGATCAGATCATGGTGGTGAATTTCAAAATGAAAGTTTGCTAGATTTTGTGATGATCAGGAATTGCAAATTTCTCAGCACCAAGGACCCACAACAAAATGGTATTGCTGAGAGGAAGAACAGAACCCTATTGGATATGGCAAGAACTATGCTCTTAGAATATGATCTGCCAAGATATTTTTGGGCTGAAGCAGTCAACACAGCAAGCTACATTATCAACGAGTAATGATCAGACCAATCCTGAAGAAGACTGCATATGAACTATTCAAAGGAAAGAAGCCAAAGATCAGCCACTTCAGGACTTTTGGATGTCCTTGCTTCATTCACAACAATGGAAAAAGAGACATTGGTAAGTTGGATGCCAAATCAGATGAAGACATCTTTATGGGGTACATCTCTAAACCCAAAGGCTATAGAGTATTTAACAAACGTACTTTATTGATTGAACAGTCAGTACATATTATTTTTGATGAAACTAACCCTTCCTTGAGAAAGGAAGTACATAGTGACAATGATGATGCAGATGAACTATCCAAGAAACTAAAAGATACATCAATTGAGGACAAGGATGATCCACCTCTGGAAGAATTGCAACAAGAAGAAGTTACTCATGAAAACCTTCCAAAAGAGTGGAGATACAAGAAAGATCACCCTCTTGAGAACATTATTGGTGATCCATCCGTAGGGGTAAGAACAAGAGGTAATGTTATCCTTGTGATTACTTAGCTTTTGTATCTCAGATAGAGCCTAGGACAGTCAATGAACTCTTACTGATGAATCTTGGATAATAGCCATGCAGATGAATTTAATCAATTCAAGAGAAACCAAGTATGGTCACTTGTTCCTAGACCATCAGATCATCCAGTCATTGGCACCAAATGGGTGTTCAGAATAAATTGGATGAAACTGGTGTAATCTTAAGAAACAAGGCCAGATTGGTAGCTCAAGGCTATTCTCAAGAGGAAGGCATAGATTTCGTGAAACCTATGCACCTGTAGCTAGACTTGAGGCCATTAAATATTACTTGCATAATCTGCTTTGAATTGAACACTATTTCAAATGGATGTTAAATCTGCATTCTTGAATGGTTTCATAAAAGAGGAAGTTTATGTGGAACAACCTCCGGGCTTTGATGACACGAATTCCCTAATCATGTTTTCAAACTTCACAGGCATTATATGGTTTAAAGCAAGCACCTAGAGCCTGGTATGAAAGGCTTAGTTCTTTTCTTTTAAACCATGGTTTCAGTAGAGGTCAGGTAGATAGCACTCTTTTAAAGTCAAAGGTCAACCACATCCTATTAGTTCAAATCTATGTAGATGATATCATTTTTGGTCTACTGATGAATCTCTTTGCAAGTATTTTGAAAAGTTAATGCAGGAGAATTTGAAATGAGTATGATGGGAGAACACTATTTCCTTGGACTTCAATCAAACAAGGAAAGGAAGGAACTCACATCTGTCAAGCAAAGTACACAAAAACTCTTGAAGAAATTTAGATTCGAAAATACCAAGCCACTGTCAACACCAATGAGTACATCAACAAGAATGGACAGTGACAAAGATGGTAAGAAAGTAGATCAAAAGATCTACAAGGTATGATAGGTTCACTCTTTTATTTAACAACTAGTAGACTGACATTTTATTTAGTGTATGCATGTGTGCTAGATATCAGGCAGATCCTAAAGAATCTCATTTAATTTCTGGAAAAGAATATTTAGATATTTAGCAAGATCTCATGATTTAGGTCTATGATATCCAAACATTGTGAAATAACTAGTAGGTTACTCTGATGCTGACTATGTTGGATGCAATTAGATAGAAAAAGCACCAGTGGGGGCTGTCAATTTCTTGCAGGATGTTTTAATATCTTGTCTTCAAAGAAACAAAATTCAGTAGCACTATCTACTGCTGAAGCTGAGTACGTAGCTGCTGGAAATTGCTTGTACAAACTTATGGATAAAGCAACAACTTGAAGATTTCGTTTAAACATCAAATCCATCCCACTGCTGTGTGACAACACCAGTGCCATTAATCTCACCAAGAATCCAGTTCAGCACTCAAGGACCAAACATATTGAGGTTAGATATCATTTTATTCGTGATCATGTTGCAAATGGAAATATTGAAATATCCTTTATTGATACAAAATGGCCAATAGCAGACATTTCACAAAAGCCTTACCTGAAGAGAGATTTCATCTCTTAGAAGGGAATTAGGCATGTGCAATTTGTGATAAAGTTTGCTTACAAATGGCACATTAATTTTCAGAATTAAGTAATTTTTCCTTCATGGCGTTAAGCAAAAATTCAAATTATCTTCTGTAACCGCTCTCTCATTGAAGTCGGTTTGAATAGTCAACACCTTTTGTTGTTTTCCACCGCCTTTTGGCCCTCACTTTCCACATCGCATTAATTTATTCATAAAATCAATGGCAGAACGATTCGTATCTCATCGTCTACCTCTTCCCCTTTTCATCATGTCGCATGAGCCGATGCCCTAACAACTCCCATCTTAACCCTCTGCAAATTTGAACCTTCCTCCTCCTTCCCGCAAATTTCTTGAGTTCCTTCTCTTCACCTTCCGTCTCAACCCTCCAGAGACTTCCCACCTGAATCCATGGCCGCACCTGTCATCGCTGGCAGTTTGGGTGGCTACAGCGCCGAGTTTCTCACTCCTGAGCAGCAGGAGAGGTTACTTTGTGAAGACGAAGCTCTGTGGCAATAAAGAAGTCGATGTCGCTAATCTGAGGAAAAGTGGAATGCAGCGTGGTAGATTTGATCAATCAGATGCAGTGGACAGAAATTCCACCTTTTCAGAGGTCGTTATCCGGACTTGGTAAAAGCTTTCTTCGTGTGTATGAGAACAGAGGAAGATGGGATCTCTAGTTTCTTCAGTAAAGGAACCATGATTAGGATAGACCCTGAGTTGCTGAAGATGTTGTTTATGTGAAGATTTCCGGATTTAGTGGGTTCACACTGTGGACGCCCAAGTGAAAGGTTTGGGAATTATAGGGCCAGGATTCAAGCTGAGGACGGCAAGCTTGATATAAATCAACTATCTCCTTCAACCGCCTCCTTCATTTTATTGTTTGTCAAATCTTAGTTCCCAGAAGTGCACTTTTCATCTTGTACAAAGGCTGACTCAGACATGATGTACTGGGCCATTCAAATAAGGAGATAAATATGCCGCAGTGATGATGGAAAGAATGAATTTGCCAGAGATCAGATTTGGGACACCAAGAGTAAGTTAAATGTGTCCCTGCCTTATGCCCACCTACTTACCAATCTTCAACCACTTCGGGTGTTGATCTTTCTGGGGCAGTTGTAGAGAAATGGGCCAAGCAATCAGGTCCAGGAACCTAAAGAAGAGTGGCTTCTCTGAGGAAAATGGTGTCTGGTCCAAGGCTTCTGTTGCTGAAGGCGAAGCCATCATTGGCGACACCTCTGTTGTAAATCAGGAGATGAGATCAGCGGATATGATTCCAGAATTGCCAGTGGAGTCAATTTCAGCTCCAGCAGTTGGAGCAGCAGAATCATCAGGCCCCTCTTTAGCAGAAGTTCATCCTGAAATTGCAGTAGAAGAAGAAAGAGTATCTGTAGCAGCTTCAGAATTTCCAGAAGAATTAGCTGTAAATTTTGCAGAAAGGAGAATTGAGGATATTCTCCCAGAGGACATTTTTCCAGTTGAGGACCCACTACCCTCAACTATAGTTGCATCCATTCTTTCAGACATTATTGATTTGATTCTTTCACCTCTAGTGCTCCAGAAGCTAGTGGCAGAGTTGCTGAAGAGGCTGTAGCATCAGGCCACTTTGATGAACCATTGGAAGATGTTTCAGTAGAGCTAGAGCACCCAGCTGCTCAGGGTGACTCGTGCTGGCGGATGCTCCCATTCAGGGGGAGCAGGTATCAAATGAAGAAGAACCCTGCTCAGGGGGAGCAGTCAAAGGACAATCAGCAGAAGAAGGAGATCACCTTGATGAACCAGTGGACACTGCACCAGAAAATGATAAATCCCTCGTGGCTCAGAAGATGTCAAGAGAGGGGAGACATCCAGCTCCTCCAGTTCAGATGATGATGAGCCTTCTCCAGCTTCAGAGGCTTAGAATAAAGGAAAGAAGTAGAATCTGAAATTCCATGTTGTCAAATACTCCCTTTGAAAGGCAAGTAAAGCAGAAGATTATAATCAACTTGAAGCCTGTAATAGAGAGACTTGATGCTCAAGACAAATCTTATGTTCTCTCCAGGCAGACACCAATTCAATCTTCATGAGCCAAGCATCAGCCTCCAAGGAATTGGCCAGTGTGAGAAATGCCATGAAGTGGTTTAATAAAGAAATGGCACTATGAAGGAGATGCTAGAGCAAATTCTGAAGGTGGTTGGAGATCAGATTCCTCCTCCTCCTCCTCCTGCTGACCAAGCCCAAGAATCAGGGCCTTCAAGGCCAGTCGCAGCAGCAGTAGCTTCAGCAGAGGCAGCATCCATGAGCAGGCCATCAGGGCCAGCTGATCAGGTTAAGAGCCTCCAGGGCCAGCTGAGCAAGGGTCAGGGCCATCAGGGCTAGTGGAGAGTGTGTCTGTGCAGACTGAGGCAGCTGAAGAGATCTTGGTAGCCAAGCCCCAGCTTCTTCTTCTCCCTCTCACACACCCATTCCACCATCACCACCCTCAGCTCCTACAGCTCCACCTGCTCCTCAGACTTTCAAGAAGCCCAATCTAGACCTATTTCTTCTCCCACTCAATTTCCTCTCAATCAACCTCAACTCCTGCCTCCTCTACTTCCACTCCTTCTCCTTCTCCTATACTTGAGGCCCCTCCAGCATCCTCAGCTGGAGCATCCTCCTCCTCCTGGTCCCTCCCTTGGACCAGTTGATGACCTCCCTACTTCTTCTCACTCTTTTCTTCATCCTACTCCTCCACCCTCTTTCATCACTATCATACCTGAAAGAGCTCAACTCTCCCTTTATTGAAAAGATAAAGGATGAGTTTGAGGAAGAGATCCTCAGGTCTGTGTTGAAGGTTGGAGAACACATTCATAGGGCAGATCCTTCCAGTCCTGCCCCCAAGAAGAGGAAACTTACTTCTTTTTCCTCTCTTTCCTCTGAACCCAAGTATCCACCTTTGTGGTTCTCTCTTACAGTGGTTCACAAACATAACCCATTGTATAGAGAATATCTGACAAAGGTTGTTTTTGCCACCATTGTCAACCTTCCTTTTCTTAATCTTTCTGATCACTTAACCACTATCTTACCCTACACCTCTCTCACCAAATCCGAAAGAGCCAAAATCTTTTCTGGTGCTCATTCGAAATCTGAAGATCAATGGGGCAAAGGTCACAAGGATCTCCTAAAGAAATTTATTCTTGCCAAATCTGCCAGATTTCCTCCCAGGGACCACTCCCTGACCCTATCAGAGTGGTTCAGAATGTATCATCAGGAGCTTTGGGCACCCTACATACAAAAGGAAATCAAAATGATCAGGCATTTCATGCTTTTCAATAACTACAGATACCTCAATAATCTTCCTGAAGTTCAGCTCAGCCAGTTCAAAAGGGCCATTTTAGCTCTGGCTCCAGCCATCTCTCATTCTTCAGACATTCAGGTAGATTTTGCTACCCTCCTAGTGCCTGAAGAGATAGCTATTCCTCAATTCACTTTCTTGTTATGGAGTCTTCTGTTGGATCAATCATATTGAGCGTTATGCCAGAATCTGGGCATATTAAAGTACAAAAAGGTTGCCTGTTAGCTTTTCCCAGATTCTTGTTTAGGGAATATATCCAGGGACATGTCAGTGCTGATGTCCTAGCCCTATTCTGTCAGAATGTGAGAGGCTGACTCCCTCAGAATGGTCCAAGTATTATCCCCTTGTCAGCTCAGCAATTGATTGCCCTCAATGAAGCCCAAGCCACAGAAGGCAAGCCTGCAGTGTTCCCAGCCACTTCCTTGATATGAACTCTATCTACCTAGTCATGATCCCTTCAAAGTCTGGGAGGAAAGATACAAAGTCTATGTGGCTCTTCTCAAGGCTCTCAGAGACAACCAACTCACTATCCTGTCACAATGGACCAGTTCCTCTTGTTGCCAGCTTTGGGACTCGTCGATTTCTCAAGATGAACATGGACAAGAATGTCTATGCTGATCTTCTCTATCGCACCTAGATCTTCATCTCAAACGGATGGCTTCCACCATGGGACCATCCTACTCTGTATCTTTTGGAGTCTTCAAAACTTTTTTGAGAGCAGGAAGCACAGGCATGGGAAACCATCTCCCATTTTGCCTCTCTTCTGTCTCCTGCCTTCTATTTAACAGTACCTCCACAACGTTAATAAATGACTTTCTTTGTCTACTCTTTTCTCTTCTCTCTTCTTTCTTTGTCGAAGATTGTCTTTTTGCTTAATGACAAAAAGGGGGAGAAAAACTTATGTCTGAAACATTTATATATATATTTTTCATCCATGCTTATTGTCAGTTTTGTCATCACCAAAAGGGGGAGATTGATGACCAGTCTGTCCCCATGTAATCTTAATTATTACATACATATAATATTTTTGATGATTAACAAAACCAAACAAAAGGTATCAATTATATCTAATGAATATTTCATAAGTCTTAAGTACAGAAAAAACACCAGGTCAAACAAGCCAACAAAGGTATGCATTACTTCTCTGAAGCTTAATCTCTCAACATGATATTTCTCTAAGTCCATATCGATTTCTGTTGAAATTCGTAACGATTTCTTTAGAGCTCGTAACGACTTGCTCGTCACAACGACTCTATAAAGTTCTGTAACGATTTCTTTAGAGCTCGTAACGACTTGCTCGTCACAACGACTCTATAAGTTACCGTAACGATTTCTTTAGAGCTCGTAACGACTTGCTCGTCACAACGACTCTATAAGTTACCGTACTGATTTCTTTGAGCTCGTACGACTTGCTCGTCACAACGACTCTATAAGTTACCGTAACGATTTCTTTAGAGCTCGTAACGACATGCTCGTCACAACGACTCTATAAGTTACCGTAACGATTTCTTTAGAGCTCGTAACGACTTGCTCGTCACAACGACTCTATAAGTTACCGTAACGATTTCTTTAGAGCTCGTAACGACTTGCTTGTCACAACGACTCTATAAGTTACCGCAACGATTTCTATAGAGCCTGTAACGACTTGCTCGCCGTAACGATTCTATAAGTATTCATAACGATTTCTTTAGAACTCACAACGACTTGCTTGTTGTAACGATTTCAAAGTTACCATAACGATCTCTTTAAGCGCTCACAATGATTGCTTCCACACGATTTGCATCGTATAACGATTTGTTAAGTGTTTCACAACGATTTCCCTGTGTCATAACGACTTGGTCAACCTGACTTATTCATAACAATTTCATAAGTCATATAGCCATCGATTTCATATCTTGATATTCTTATTCATCTTAAAAGCGTTGACTAGTTAAAGTCCACGTAGACATCTCTCTGACGCCTTTGCATTTATGAGATCTGAACGTATCTCTGCATGCATGCAGACCATATCGTGCCTACTCTGATTACATCTTTTAGACTTAAGCTATTTGGCATTACTATTTTCATGTCTATTGCTACTGACGTTGACTGACATCAGAGATAGAT
The DNA here is from genome assembly GCA_014218235.1 of Colocasia esculenta. NCBI lineage: Eukaryota > Viridiplantae > Streptophyta > Magnoliopsida > Alismatales > Araceae > Colocasia > Colocasia esculenta. Next base: position 26,574 of record JACBKR010001760.1, on the reverse strand, counting down.
TAGCTATCTGCTATTTGAGATTGACATTTGTGCAGACCTCTGATCTAGCTTCATGGTACAACGTTAAACGAATAGAAGCCAACGGATATTTCTGAAGATCTCATCTCTTTGCGTGCTCAAGTGATCAAAAGACTGTTGACTGGAAGCTTCCAAGACTCCAGATGTCATTCAGTCTAACGACTACTCAAAAGAGAGACAACGTACACTTCATCGTCTACATTTCAAATTAAGATATAAATTCAAGTCAGAAGAACAGAAGAGATATAGAAGGATTGCGCATTCAAGCATCATCAATTCTTGGAAGAAAGTCAGAGCCAGGAACTTCACTCCACTTAGCTTTTGCTCTTTTGCTCTCCACTAGTTTTTGAAAAATCTTGAGAGAGCCCGTGTAGTTCTGAGAGTGTGCCTTGTTTAAATCTCTTTGCTCTCAGTTCTAGTTGCTTCAGATCCTTGCTTGTCAAAAGCTTGATCTAGGGGCTTGAAAGTCATTCATTTTCTTTGTAATTGTTCCCTTCGGTTGTGAAGGAAGACCTGGTGGTATCCAGGGTGTTGTTCCCTTCGGTTGTGAAGGAAGACCTGGTGGTATCCAGGGTGTTGTTCCCTTCGGTTGTGAAGGAAGACCTGGTGGGGTATCCAGGGTGTTATTCCCTTCGGGTGTGAAGGAAAACCAGCTGAGCTGGGTGTTGTAGCGTCCTTAGGGGACTGTACCCTAGTTAGTGAAATCCTAAGTTGTTGCTCAGGACTGGACGTAGGTCCTAAGGAAAGGAGGTCCGAACCAGGATAAACCTTGTGTTGTGTGATTGTCTCCTTTGTTTGTGTTGATATTTAAACTAACAGCTCTAACCTACTTCGAAGAACGTTTGTGTGAATGTTTTTTGTTTCAGGTATCTTCTAGACTAATTTTTAAAGACCCTTCACCCCCCCTCTGGGCTCGTCAACTGGGCAACAGGACAATCACCACACCTACACCGAAACAACTCCATTTGTGATATCTGTGAATCTGCTAAACATCTGAGTTATAGATTCGCTTGACTGCATCTGGAACCTTTCATATTGGGCTACAAGAATATCGATTCTTGTCTCCTTTACTTTGTCCGTTCCTTCATAGTAATCTAGCTTTTCCCACATTCCATTGCGGATTTGCAGGCTGAAACTCTGTTGAATTCTTTCTTGCTGAGGGCACAGCAAAGGATGCTCTTGGCTTTGTAGTTTAGGGATATTCTTCTTCTGTCATCATCTGTCCATTGAGCCTTAGCATTTGTGACTAGAAGATCACCTTCTTCTACAATGGACCATATTGTGTAATCGTGGCCTTGTAGAAAGTACTCCATTCTTGTCTTCCAATAGGTGTAATCTTCTCCATCGAACAAGGGAGGCTGTTGACTGACTGACCTTCGAAGTTGCTTTGGGTTGCCATTGATCTTTACTCTTCAGATCGATGGATCTTCTTCTTTGTCGAAGAGACTAGCTCTGATACCACTTGTTGCCCAGTAGCTAGCCCAGGGGGGGGGGGGGGGGGGTGAATGGGTTATTAAAATTTGATCTTGAATTAAAAACCTGTTCGCTAAAAAGATTACACAACAGCTTAAACAGAAGATAGAGTTAGAAGAAAAGATAGCAAGCGCACAAAGACACAACCACACAACGCAAGGATTTTTATCCTGGTTCAGAACTCCTCTCCACAGGAGACCTACGTCCAGTCCCTGAGCAATTCCTCAGGATTTCACTAACAAGGGAACAATCCCCCTAATGAAACTACAACACCCAGCTCAGCTGGTCTTCCTTCAACTCGAAGGGAACAACACCCTGGATACCACCAGGTCTTCCTTCACAACCGAAGGGAACAATACACAGAATGATGAAAGACTTTCAAGCCCCTAGATCAAGCTATTGATAAGCAAAGATCTGAAGCAATCAGAACTGAGAGCAAGAGATGTTAAGCAGGTAGCACTCTCAGAACTGTACAAGCTCTCACAGGATTTTCACAAAACTAGTTGAGAGCAAAAGAGCTAAAGCAAGGAGGAATGACAATTCTTGGCTCTGGACTTTTTCAGAAGGATTGAGTACTTGAATATCTGATCGATGTTTTCTTCTATCCTTCTGTCTTGAATTTATATCTTCAATTTGAAATCAAGACGTTGAAGTGTCCGTTGTCTCTCTTTTGAGTAGTCGTTAGACTAAGTGACACCTGGAGTCTTGGAAGCTTCCAGTCAACAGTCTTTTGATTACTTGATCACGCAAAGATATAACTCTTCAGAAATATCCGTTGGTTTCTATTTGTTTAACGTTGTACTGTAAAGCTGGTTCAGAAGTCTGCACAAATGTCAAACTCAAGTAGCAGACAGCTAAGCTGTTTCTGATGTCAGTCAACGTCAGTAGCAATAGACATGAAAATAGTAACACCAAATATCTTGACAATAAAAGACGTAATCAGAGTAGACAAAAAGAAGGATGATATGGTCTGCATGCATGCAGAGATATGTTCAGATCTCATAAATGCAAAAGCGTCAGAGAGATGTCTACGAGGACATTGACTAGTCAAAACTTTTAAAGTCAATAAGATATCCAGATATGACTTATCAAAACGATATGAATACTGACAAGTCGTTATAGGGAGCAAGTCGTTATGATCACTTATCAAATCGTTTTGAACTCTTAAAGAGACTGTTATCACATGAAATCGTTACAATCAGCGAGTCGATGCGAGTTCTAAAGAAATCGTTATAATAGCTTATGAAGTCGTTACAACAGGCAAGTCGTTGTGAGTTCTAAAGAAATCGTTATGATAACTTATGAAGTCGTTACAACAAGCAAGTCGTTGCGAGTTCTAAAGAAATCGTTATGATAACTTATGAAGTCGTTACAACAGGCAAGTCGTTGTGAGTTCTAAAGAAATCGTTACGAGAACTAAAGAAGTCGTTACAACAAGCAAGTCGTTGCGAGTTCTAAAGAAATCGTTATGATAACTTATGAAGTCGTTACAACAGGCAAGTCGTTGTGAGTTCTAAAGAAATCGTTACGAGAACTAAAGAAGTCGTTACGGCTAAAGAGTCGTTACGAGTTTCAAAGAAATCGTTACGAAAGCTAAAGAAGTCGTTACGGCTACCGAGTCGTTACGAGTTTCAAGGAAATCGTTACGAGAACTAAAGAAGTCGTTACGGCTAAAGAGTCGTTGCGAGTTCTAAGGAACTTATGAAGTCGTTACGACAGTCAAGTTGTTACGAACTCTAAAGAAATCGTTACAGTAACTTACAAAATCGTTACGACATCGACTTGTTTGAACTTTGCGGTCAGAGAGAAAATCGTTCTGCTTTATCAAAGAAGTCGATACAGTAACTTATGAAATCGTTCTATAACTCATAGAGTCGTTGTGACATCGACTTGTTTGAAAACAAAAGACTTTTTAGTTTGATAAGGAAATCGTTGTGAACTTCAACAGAAAGAAATCGATGGACTTGGAGAAAATTCATGCAGAGAAAAGGTTAAAGCTTCAGAGAGGAAATGCATACCTTTATTGACTTGTTTGACCTTGGTATTTTTCCTGTACTTAAGACTTTTGAAATATTCATTAGATATAATTGATAAACTTTTGTTTGGTTTTGTTAATCATCAAAATATATATATATATAATTAATTAAAATTGCATGGGGACAGACTGATCATCAGATTGTAGATAAAGCTGGGTTACCTAGCTTTCGGCAGGCTTAGTTGGTTCTTCTTATTATGTCTTCTCTAGGGTGTGTTATTCTCTGATTCTTTTTGGTGGTCCTCTAGGCATGGCGTCGGGTGTACTTTGTATTCTCTCATTATTCTGAAATAAAATTTCTTCCTTGATGGATCGCCTAGTGGAGTGAGAACATTTTTCCTCCCTCTGGGAGGAGGTGCACTCTCCTAGCCGCTGACCCATGGAGGTGTTTTTTATTAAAAAAAAAAAAGCAAGTCAGATTACTGAACTTTTCCTTAAAACTTCATGACAAAATGATGACATAGATTTTCAATGAGATCATCTTTTCTCTGAACCATATGAAAGTTAAAAATAATTTTCCCTCCTTACTGGTTTTTGTCATGTAATGTTTATTTAAACTTATTTCTCACAATCTCTTGGTGGCATGAGAGCGACTGATATTCTTCTTGCCTTGTAGGTACCGTGGATACAGCGAGAAGAACCCTAATAGGTAAGCACAATCTTCCCTTGAGATGGAATCCACTCCTAGCTTTATAAAACTCCATTATGCAATTGCTTGCACAAGTCTTGGATGATTTTACAATTACTACTCTCTTACTTACAAAGCATTTCAATGTGGTTGGCTCCCATCCAGGAGTATACATGATGATCTCTCCAACATTTCTCGTTTATGTTCTTATATTTTCCCATTTCTCTCATTTGTAATTTTTGTATTGATTGACCTTCAGGTATAATGATTGGAGTAGTCAGCTTTGTCTTGGCATGCTTCACCATCATTTACTGTTGGCATATCATAAAGAACCAGAAGACAAGGGCGTTGTGCATTAGGAATGTTAATTCAGAAAGGAAAGAAAATCTTGAAGCATATTTGGAACAACATGGTCACCTTTTCCTAAAAGATATAGATATGTTGAAGTTAAGAAAATGACCAAATCTTTTAGTGAAAAGTTGGGTCAAGGTGGTTACGGCGTTGTGTACAAAGGAGAACTTTCAAATGGTAATCTTGTAGCTTTGAAAGTCTTGAAGAAGTCTGAAGGAAAAGGAAAAGAGTTTCTTAACGAATTTGCCAGCATTGGTCGAACCCACCATGTTAACTTTGTAAGGCTACTAGGATTTTGCTACGAGGGATCAAAGAGATCAGATCTTATCTTTGAGTTTATGCATCATGGCTCATTGGATAAATTTATATTTAGTGATGTGAACCCTCTCAGATGGGGGAAACTTTGTGACATCGCTATAGGAATTGCACGAGGGCTCGAATACTTGCACCTTGGATGTTGGGTACACTTTGATATCAAACCCCATAACATTTTGGGGGATGAAGACCTTTGTCCAAAGACATCAGATTTTGGTCTTGCCAAGTCATGCCGCCCAAAGGAAAGTATGTTGTCATTAACTGAGGGGTACATTGCTCCAGAAGTCCTTTCCCAAAATTTTGGAGTTGTCACTAGCAAGTCTGATGTGTACAGCTTTGGGATGTTGGTGCTGGAGATGGTGGGCGCAAGGCGGAACAACGTTGAAACACAAGCGGACACTGAAAGTGAACAATACTTTCAAAATTGGATTTACCAACACCTCTTTGATGAAGATGCCATCATTAAACTATGTGGTGTGACTAATGAAAGTGTAGGCATTGCAAGGAAGATGATCTTTGTTAGTCTATGGTGCATACAGACAATTCCTTCTAGTCGACCTACCATGAGCAAGGTGGTGGAAATGTTGGAAAGTAATGTTGGAGACTTATAGATGCCACCGAAACCATACTTATCAACTCCTTAAAGATGATCATACATTAATTCTGCCACTCCGTACTCCACATGCTAATTTTTCATAGGGATCTTTGTAACCATTGTCTATTATGTAATGCTTGTTCCCATACTAATGTTGTACTCATTCGACACATTTCCATTTAGAATTTTGCATTATAGTTTATCTAAGTAGTAAACCTATCATTGTCCAAAACCTTGTGTAATTCAAGATTTGTTTATTTTGGCACACATAATATTGTAAAATTTTGATAAATTTGTAGCCTTGTATAGTAACAAGATAGCTACAAGGACATTTGTAGTCGTAAGAAGCATTGTCCACATGGTATAGAATTCTACATTGTTTACATATTTTCATTTCACACATTTTTTGTTAGGGCATTTTATAGGTTTTATTAAATTAGATGTAATTCTACTGTCATTCTAAAGAGGGCCAATCTCTAAGTCTAGCCGTAGATCGTTGGATGGCCTTGGACTTGGAAAAGATTAGAGACACTCGAGCTTGCCTATGGTGGATCTGCAAAGAAGAACAATTGATTAGAGAGCCTAGGGAGTTGATCCGAAGATAAACCTCTGATGCTTAAGTCAATGATGGCGGGTAGAGAGCAACAAAGAAAGGGAGTAGACAACTCAAGATCGTTCTCCACAAGTTTGAGTGATACGAGTTTACCATCATATACCTTTTTTGAAGGATTCCTTGGGGATCATATAGACGTTAGTTCCTCCCATCATCTTTTAGAAACGTGGCGGCTGGTATGGGTAAGACGTGGGCAGAGCCCCTAGCAAGATGGCCATTTTTTAGGTTGGTGACCTGCCACAAAAATATGGGGGCCCCGTATGACAAGTAATTATGAGGTGAACTTCCTCTCCTTACCTTCACGTCTAGTCATCCTTTAGGCTTTCAAGGGACTTGCTGACCATATTATCAGGTAGATGTGGATGTGCTTAAACCACAAAAAAAGGAATAAGTATAAGAGAGATGATGATGAGAGATGATTAAAAAAATGTGGAACAAAGAAAATGGTTGTGTGTGCACAAGATTGAATGTGATCGCCAAAGATTATGCGTCTCAAAAGAAAAATAAGAAAGGTGACTGCGTATATGTACCTTGAAGATTTGAGTTCTCTTTTTCGTCCAATCGGCTAGTGAGAAGGCTCTATTTGATTACCCTATGGCCAACATTTGTGGAAGTTGAACTTAACTCTGAAAATTAGAAGATTCTGCCCCAAATATGGTGCCCTGCTCAATCTTCTATTTTGTTGTTCGATGCAGCCTTCAAAGATGGCAAGACCTACATGTAGACGTTATTTTCGGTGACGACGTCCACATTCATCTTGGCAAAAAGATGGCAACGGGAAATGGTGAGTAGTGATCGTCAGGACTTTTTACCTCCGCCGGAGGAGATGTGATCGGGTAACGCCTCGATGTGGAGATGATGGATTCTTCACTCCTCCTCCTTCGGCCGGCCAAAGGGTGAGGGCTCCACGGTGTAGCTTCTATTTTCCTGCAAAAGAAACAACACAAAAGACCATTAGACTGAAAATTATAGTAGCATGCGCTCACATATATGAAAAACACACATAATCGGGGGGCGTCTTCCGGTTGGAGGCTTGAGAGGAAGACGGCCAAACGTTATGACCGCCTTCCCTCCCTCCTTTGTTTATAGAAAACCCCTCTAAACTGAGTATTGAAAAGGATGCACTACGTGAGTGTGTGCGTGGACATGGTAAAGATGCATTATATGTGAGACGGCAAGCTAAACAAAATAGAGAGGAGGAAGAGAAGGAGGTCCCTGTCTATGCAGACGCAGTGACGAAGAAATCTTCTCCAGGGCAACGTGCTGACTCTGTCGTTGGCATGTTCATCGCCGTATTGTTCCACGGATGGCCTCCTGCGAAGGGAGGTGACAACGAAGTGTAACTGAAGCTAAGCTCCTCTGGTGACTGTGCAGTGTTGAGAGGATGCCGACGTCGTATCCGAGGGAGAGGTGAGTGTAGAGGAGGAGGGAGCTGAGGTGCCGACGGATGATGTTATGACGGAGTCAGAGCTGCTGTTGGTGTGTGTGACTGCCAAAGACCCATCGACGGGTGGTGCGCGAGGTGATTTCTCCTGGGCTGCTGCGACCCCCCGCGATGGAAATCCCCCTCTTCCCCTTGATGAAATGGAGGCGGGGCCTTATCGTCGGATGGCAGCATCACCCTCCTGGAGAGGCGGGGTTGTGGGCAGTTAACATGGCTTGCGCGGGTCTCACGGCGAGCTGGACGCCAAAGCCGGAGTGGTGGGCACTGCTGGGTGTGAGTGCGTGAGATGAGGGAGGAGATAACGACGAGGGATTTGTGCATGGGAGGTGGACCCGGTCTTAAGGATTTTGTTGGGGGAGTGGTTGCCGTGTGTGCAAGAGTTGGTGCATGGTGGGTGAGGGTGGGAGACGTGTGAGATGGAGGCTGCTTGCATGGGATAGAGGCGGGGTTTGCTTTCTGCGTGGAGGTGTGCCATGTGCTCATGTGGGATTTGAGTGAGGATGGTGAACGTGGGTGGAAGAAGGAAGTGAGGTTTTAATGGATTATAAGTGTATTTATTATGGAAGTTGGAATTTTTTATGGTTGGATAATGATGTTTGCATGGGAGGTCACGTGGGTTTAATTGTGGATAAGGTAACGGTTTAATTAAGTGGATTAATTAAATGGGTTCGGTTTATTTAGAGTTCGGATCCTCTGGCAACGCGGGAGGATGGAACTCCAACAGTCACCAACCTGTTGGTGACGCGTGGCCCATCCCTCCTCCCCACTTCCGTCCCTCCTCCCCACTCCCCATTTAATCGGTCACCCGGTTCTCTCTCTCCCCCCCCCTTCGCACCGTCTCTCCCATTTACTGTTGCGCATTTGCGCAACAGTAACAACATCTTTTGTTTTGTTTTTTTTTCTTAGTTTTAAATTTTTATTTTAAAATCCGATTGTGAAAGATGTTATTTTTTTTTATAATTTTTTCTTAATATAAAAATAAATATCATTAAAAATAATATTAATGTCTGTCGGATTCGAGACTGTAACACCCTGAAAAATTTTAATAGTTGAAAAATATAAATAATATGGTTATTAGACCTCATTATTATTATGAGATAGAAATAATTAATATATGAAATTAATTGATACTAATAAACGTTACCTTAGTGCCGTACAGAGAGATGCGCTTCGACAGGGCGACACCGAAAAACTGTAACGAAAATAAAATTCAAGAACACCATAATTTCTAAAAAAATATGGTGACATCATAAATGTAAATATCCGGATTTGTTGACGTATGGATTTCGAAATTAACTCGATGCAACTATTTTCCGGACGATTTTTCACCCAGTGCAAAATAAACTCTAAAAATTAAACTAAAATCACCATAATCTATAAAACTATTACATTAGCCTATGGCTGCAATTTTAACACAAATATATATCATTTGAATGTGTTTTCAATAGGATATTTGGGCCAGCTGATTTTTAAGCTATTTACGGTAACCATTTTAAACCAATGTTTTTTTCCTTTGTTTTTAAATTTTTATTTTAAAATCGGATTGTGAAAAATGTCATTTTTATTTTATAGTTTTTAAATATAAAAACAAATATCATTAAAAATATAATATTGATGTCTATCCAGTTCGGGACTGTAACGTCCTGAAAAATTTTAATAGTTGAAAATTATGAATAATATGGTTATTAGACCTCATTATTATTATGAGATTGAAATAATTAATATCTGGGATTAATTGATATTAATAAACGTTATCTTAATGATGTACAGAAAGATGTGCGCTCCGACAGGGCGACACCAAAAAACTATAACGAAAATAAAATCTGAGAACACCATAATTTTAGAAAAATTTGGTGACATTAGAAATATAAATATCCAGATTTGTTGACGTACAAATTTCGAAATTAAGTCGATGCAACTATTTTCCGGACGATTGTTCACCCAGAACGCATCGCATGGGAGTTCTGTTGGGTATAAACCACCCCCCAACACAATCATACGAACCATTCTAATGTTTGATTCTGCTAGTTTGGCCATTTGTGGTGCGTATGGTTGATTTCAGGTGAATATGGTTGTATTCAGGTGCACATGGTTGCATTCATGTGCATATGGTTGCGTCCACGTGCATATGGTTGCATTCAGGTGTATATGGTTGCATTCAGGTACATATGGTTGTATTCAAGTGTATATGGTTGCATTCAGATGCATATGGTTGCATTCAGCTGTTTTCTCACAAAAAGGACAAAAAACTATTGTGTATGGTTGCATTCAAGTGAATATGGTAGCATTCAGATGTATATGGTTGCATACATGTATTTTTTTTCAAAAAGCACAATAACTGTTATGTATGGTTGCATTCAGGTGCATAAGATTAGGTTACATTCATGTGCTTTTTATGCAAAAAGACAATAAATGGTGTATGGTTGCATAAGGTTGCATTCAGGTACTTATTGTTGCATTCAGGTGCATATACTTGCATTTAGGTGCTTATGGTTGCATTCAGATGCTTATGGTTGCATCCAGGTGCTTATGGTTGCATTCAGGTGCATATAGTTGCATTCAGGTGCTTATGGTTGCATCCAGGTGCATATGGTTGCATTCAGGTGCTTATGGTTGAATTATGTGCATATGGTTACATCAGACGCATATAGTTGCATTCAGGTACATATGGTTACATTTAGGTGCTTATGGTTGCATCATGTGCATATGGTTGCATTCATGTGCTTATGGTTGCATTCATGTGCATATGGTTGTATTCAGGTGCATATGGTTGCATTCAGGTGCATATAGTTGCATTCATGTGTATGGTTGCATTCAGGTGCTATGGTTGCATTTAGGTGCATATGTGCATTTAGGTGCTTATGGTTGTATTCAGGTGCATATGGTTGCATTCAGGTGCTTATGGTTGCATTCAGGTGCATATGGTTGCATTTAGGTGCATATGGTTGCATTCAGGTGCATATGGTTGCATTCAGGTGCTTATGGTTGCATTCAGGTGCTTATGGTTGCATTCAGGTGCTATAGTTACATTCAGGTACATATGGTTGTATTTAGGTGCATATGGTTGCATTCATGTGCATATGGTTGCATTCAGGTGCTTATGGTTGCATTCAGATGCATATGGTTGCATTCAGGAGTTTTTCTGCAAAAAGAGATTAAGTGTTTGTCCTTTTGTGAGAAAACACCTGAATGCAACCATATGCATCTGAATGCAACCATATACACTTGAATACAACCATATACACCTGAATGCAACCATATACACTGAATGCAACATATGCATGTGAATGCAACCATATGCACGTGAACGCAACCATATGCACATGAATGCAACCATGTGCACCTGAATACAACAATATTTACCTAAAATCAACCATACGCACCACAAATGGCCAAACTAGCAGAATCAAACATTAGAATGGTTCGTATGATTGTGTTGGGGGGGGGGGGTGGGGGGGGGGGGGGGGGGGGGGGTTTATAACCCAACAGAATCCCATGTGGTGCGTTCTGGGTGAACAATCGTCCGGAAAATTGTTGCATCGACTTAATTTCTAAATCTGTACGTCAACAAATTCGGATATTATATTTCTAATGTCACCAAATTTTTCTAAAAATTATGGTGTTCTCATATTTTATTTTCGTTATAGTTTTTCGGTGTCGTCCTGTCGGAGCGCACATCTTTCTGTACGACATTAAGATAACGTTATTAATATCAATTAATCCCAGATATTAATTATTTCAATCTCATAATAATAATGAGGTCTAATAACCATATATTAATAATTTTCAACTATTAAAATTTTTCAGGACGTTACAGTCCCGAACTGGATAGACATCAATATTATATTTTTTAATGATATTTGTTTTTATATTTAAAAACTATAAAATAAAAATGACATCTTTCACAATCCGATTTTAAAATAAAAATTTAAAACTAAGGAAAAAAAACAATTGGTTAAAATGGTTACCGTAAATAGCTTAAAAATCAGCCGGCCCAAAGATCCTATTGAAAACACATTCAAATGATATACATTTGTGTTAAAATTGCAGCCATAGGCTAATGTAATAGTTTTATAGATTATGGTGATTTTAGTTTAATTTTTAGAGTTTATTTTGCAGGGTGAAAAATCGTCCGGAAAATAGTTGCATCGAGTTAATTTCGAAATCCGTACGTCAACAAATTCAAATATTTACATTTCTGATGTCACCATATTTTTTTAGAAATTATGGTGTTCTTGAATTTTATTTTCGTTACAGTTTTTCGGTGTCGCCCTGTCGGAGCGCACATCTCTCGGTACGGCACTAAGGTAACATTTATTAGTATCAATTAATTTCATATAAATTATTCTATTAATTATTTCTATCTCATAATAATAATGAGGACTAATAACCATATTATTCATATTTTTCAACTATTAAAATTTTTTAGGGTGTTACAGTCTCGAATCCGACAGACATTAATATATTTTTTAATGATATTTGTTTTTATATTTAAGAAAAAAACTATAAAATAAAAAATAACATCTTTCACAATCGAATTTTAAAATAAAAATTTAAAACTAAGAAAAAAAACAAAACAAAAGATGTGTTACTGTTGCGCAAATGCGCAACAGTAAAGGGAGAGACGGTGCGAAGGGGGGGGAGAGAGAGAGAACCGGGTGACCGGTTAAATGGGGAGTGGGGAGGAGGGGTGGGCCACGCGTCACCAACAAGTTGGTGACTGTTGGAGTTCCATCCTCCCGCGTTGCGAGAGGATCCGAACTCTTTATTTATAGGTTACATGGTATGTGTGGGTTTGTGGGTATGATTTTCAATTATTTTAGTGTTGAGTTTTAATCAGAATGGGTTTTATGTGGATTTTATGAACTCAGCTATGGGTATGGGTTTTGTGAGTTTTTTATTTTTAGTTCATTTTATTTAGATTTTAAGTGGGGTTTTAGTTGATGGGTATGATTAGTTTATTTATTGAGTTTTATGTGTTTTATGTGTGAGCTATATTTTAATTGTTGTTTTTTTATGGATTTAGATGGTTGTGCTCTTTAATTAATAAATATTTTATGGGGCTTGGTTAATGTTGTTTAAGTGGTGATGGATTTTATTTTATGTGAATTTTACAGATTATGTGAGTTTTATTTATTGGATTTTAAGTTGGATTTAAGTGGATTTTAGCATGGCACCGAGAACACACACAAGAGACAGCTGGAAGGTGGCAGAAATGGCAAGCACACATGCACCGCGGGCTAAACAAGGGCTAACGACGGAAGAGGCTACCTCTAGCGAAAATGTAGGCGATATGATTGTGTCGTCAAAAGATCATGACGACAGTGAATTTTGCCGCTCAAAATGTCAGGTGACCAAGTTCTTGTCATCATAAATGGAGCAACAACAATCGGGCCGACGACATGGGAACAAGCTACCCTGGAGATCTTAATGGAGATAACATTGCGCCTACTGAATAATGGGAATAATGGACTAAGATGAACCTTGCGAGGATGATCCAAAAAAGCGAGTCTACCAGAGTAGACATCCAGGGAGTGTGCCGCCAACCTGGAGTCAGCGGCAATCGATGTTGCCGTTTACATGGGATCTGAGGCAAGTCAACAAATGGTCAAACAAGTCTTATTGGGCCATGAACCACGTGGGGGATTGGCCAAATCTCGCGTCTACACTACAGTGCAGCCATTCTTATTCCAACTGAAGCTTCCTCGATTTCCCGTCATAACCACACTTGTAGAGCTTCTAGTCTTGCTAAAGCTGAAGCTTTGGCCACCCTCCATGAAATCTCTTGGGCTAATGCAGACTAAGCACCCTACCATATTAATCAGTGATGCTCTTAATGTAACTAATACCATAAATGACTAAATAGTTCCATTATGGCAATGTAGTTCTATCATTGAAGAATGTAGGGGTTTGCCGTCCATGTACCCTTTTGATCACATTTAATGGCTAAGCATGCTCCGGCTGAAGGTCTTGTTGGAGAATGGTCTCATCCCTCCACCCCTTCTCATGTTCTGACTGCATGCAGTCCTCTATCTGTAAGCTTTATTACTCAGTGAAATGAAGTAGCTACATTTCCAGGTCAAAAAAAAAAAGGTATATGGATGGTAACGATGACTTTTTTGCAACATTTTATATTGTGCATTAATATATTCTAATAATTTTTAACAAAAGTTACAAATTTATAATTTTTGTTGTAAGGATGATTTATATGGAAAATTCCGGAGGTGAATAGAAAAATATGAGATTGAATGATGTGATTATGATTATTTACCACTAACTGCAATATAATTCACATCACTTGAATCATGTGACTACGCTATTATTTACCCACTAATTGCAATAAAATTCACATCATTTTGTTGTACATACATACGTTATGTATACATGGCCCAAGTTCGAGTGGCAAAATAAAAATATGCTGCCCACTCTAAGAACACATGATTCAATCACAAATTTTCAATCCCCCAATATATCATCAACTCCGATATTTGTGGACTACTTGTACTTCAATTTTTCAATTCCCCAATATAGCATCAACTCCAATATTTGTGGATTACTTGTACTTTAAATTTTCAATCCCCAATTTAACATCAGCTCCAATATTTGTGAACTACTTGTACTTTAAGCATACATGTCTAAAAGGTCTCACACATCAGGTGTACATAAAACTACTGCAACATTGATGACATGATTTGACTTAGATATTGGATTCCAATGTTTTCTTATTTAGAATATCCATTCTCAAGTCAATTTGACATCGTGGACTGAAAAGCAGAGTTAATTAATTTAACTTTAGAGTTGGTAATATGGCTGTTATTTTGCCACTGGTAGCGCCCCATCTCTCTCTCTCTCTCGCCAATTCAATATAAATAAAATTATAGAAGCGGACTCTTCTATTTTTTATTTTATTTTCTTTTAACCATCCAAGAATTTGTCAATATTTATTAAATCTGTTCCTATCCATAAGAAGGCTGTTGGATCAAATGATACAGATATTGTTGAGAAAGAGATGGCTTTCTGTATAACACTTTTTGAAAATCTAACTTATCAGAGTCCCTTGTGGAAGAATCGCCCACAATTTTCTCTGAGGAATTGGTCATGGCATACATTGCCATTCCTACGTACACATTAATTAAAAGCATCCAGAAACAGACATCGCCTACATCTCCCGAGGGTTCCTTAACCTGAGCGCCAAAAAAGCTTGCCTTCTGTGGATATGATGAGCCAACGATAACCTCGTCATCGGTCGATGGTTGCTCATACACCACCTCATCGTAAGTGCACATCTGACACTTTTTTTTGACACAACATCCGACACTGCTATATGTCTTCGGACCAGTTGTTGATGGAAGTAACGTATGCAGATGAACTAACTGGATACAACTCGTTTCAAAGAACATAATTCTCGAGTATGACCACAGCAACAGCCATAGCTGGTTACTTTACTGCCAAGTACTTCGGAACAAACTCTTGTATTCAGATATGTCATTAATACATGCTACAATCACCCCAGTAGGAAGTAGACGAAATGGGATAATTAGCTGTAATCCAAAGAAATGCTCCACAAGGACCAAAACTCTTCTCCATGGTGTCCTTCAGTGGGGACAGACAACTGCTAGTGCATACATCTCCGCATCAAAAAAACTCAGACAACATAGCGGTAGGTAACATATCTCCCAGCAGTCTCACTTGGCCGGATGATCTTCACAACCTGTCCACGCTTGAGGCCGTAATACCTTGCAATTGGGTCAGTGATCTGAATGCGGGGAAGCTGAAAGGCAAAAAAGGGCAGGGAAAAAAAACATGCAGTCAACACACAATAATCAGAAGAATAAAACAGAACTTTTTTATTCTCCATAACAGCAGTCCAGAAGCCAGGTGGGGGGTACTATAATCAGGTGCAAAGTGACATTCTGAATAAGGTTATTATAATCAAGCAGTCAACTCCATGTCACCGCAGGATACAAGTCTTCATGTCAAAAGATATCAGGACGTTCTAAATTATGGGGGTTACATACTGACGAATTGTTAGAACCTTCTCAAGTGAGAGTTCATGAGCTACCAAACAAAGTCTTGTAGCAAAACAAAAGATATTTCTAGCCAAAAGACAGAAATTCAAAACATTTGAGCAAAAGTTAACGTTACGCAATATTCAAACATAATAGAACGAGACAACAGTTGAAAGAGGGAAGCTAAATTCCATTTCCTAGCATCAAACAAGTAGCATTCATAAGGAACATATTTATAACTCACTTCATCTACAGATGAGGAATACTGTGAGCGGGAAGTAAGTGTTATTTCTACTAAATCAACACTTGCATTTATTGTGGGTAAAGATGGCTGGTGAAAGTTTATGGTTTGGAAGCCTTCTCCAACAAAAGCTGGTATTTTCTCATGCTAATTTGTCCCACGAGCCACCAACTTGTGACTGCACAGCTTGAAAACCTTAACATGAAGCACAAGCCTATCATTGATCCACGGAATCCAGATCATTTATTTGCTCAATCTGGCATTATAGATGTATGTTCTCTGGCTATCATTATGCAATTGTCTTCAGATACAATGGGAATCCTGAGAATTGCCCAGATTGATGAACTGGGATCACCACTGATAATCATGAAGAAAAAAATGATTTTACTTTGCTACCATCCTTGGCAGGATTCAAGAAAGACAGTTGGACATCAAGCTTGGATCAGCAGCCAAAGTCCTTTCTGGATCAGGTGGATCGGCCAATCAGAGCCTGATCCAAAGGTGATATCTCAAGAGCCAAGCTTTATGTATTAACAGGTTTAAATATGTTGATACCAATATATACGGGGGTTTCTACCTACTTTGCCTTTTGGAAACCCTTCTGTTTTACAGGTAAAGATCCAACAAAGCAAAGTGATGGACAAGGATGTGGTGGCTACAGCGACGATCATGACATCAATGTAAGCGAAGTGTTGGGAAGGCATCATCAGTCACGGATGAGTTTTCTTTGTTCCTCATCGTTATTCTTCCCTTCCTATCATCTTTCTATTTTCTCCCCTTAACGGACTCAAGTAGAGAAAGGGGCGGGGAGGGTTCCAACTGTCATTATTGCTGCCAGATTGACTGATTCTAGAGCAAGATCAGCTAATCTGATCCAATCAGAGTCGGAATCAAATCATTTGGACAAAAGACCAGATGGAACAGCTGATAAGGGCTGATCTGATGTAATTGCACTTCCCTGGCACTAGGACAATTTAGAAAGAGAATAACAGAAGGTTTAGATATGAGATCAGACAAATTTCAGAGGCATTAAAATGATCTTTAAATTTCACAGACGAAAAAAAAAAACAGAAGATCAACAAGAATAATTCAAATTGCGCTTTGGTGAAGGAATTAGGAAAGTTTTGCTCAGATGGTTTGCAGTCACAGTCATCTGCATGTACGCCACTCATCCAGTGGACATGTAAATTACCAGATCTGCTCTCTGTGAGTCCTGGTCATCTTACGTGCAATTTCCATACAGTTTACCGGTGAAATCTGTCCTGTGACATCTTCCGGAAACTAAGAATATATGAAAAATGAATCTCAGGCAATGATTCATGCTTTTCAATCTTCATAAATAATGGAAGCCATTTAACAATTTTGAGGGGTATACGTTCACTATTAATATATTGAGAACCTCAGATGTGTGCAAACCTATGCTTTTAGATTGTCAGCAAAAGTGATCGAGCCAGTCTATCTTGCCTCCAGCTATCTGGGACACATGCTACCTACAATTCAAGGTTTTGCTGAAGATTTGAGTATATTTTTCCGAAGCTGCTCCATCTAATGGTTGCTATTATGGGTTTTGGGTTAAATCCTAGCTCGCTCGGGAGCGGGAGTAAAATCCAAGGGTTGCATGCATGTCTTCAACTATTCAGAAGTTCTTGATTTTCATATCCACCATTCCTACACTTGATCCCAACCAATATCCTTACATAATGGAACTCAGTACCATCTATCAACTTCGAGGGAACAAAAAAGAGAAAACTACATGAACATGCTTTATCTAAGTTAAATAGAGACAAACTAAAAAATATTTTCATTGGAAAACATGTCAGATTACATTTTAAATGACATGAGAACATTTGCTCACAAAGACAGATAAGGATATTTTAGAAGAGATGTAGAGATATTTTAGAAGTCCCAAAGGCCAGGTTCAGGACCAGACAAGGACGCAACTCATGTCAATTATCCATGCAGCAATCTGTTGGAGCATTTGGAAGAGCTTAATGACAATTTCTTTTAGAAGTGAAAACTACATTGAGAATGCTTGATCTAGTCTTTTATCTTATTAAATTTCTGTGGAGTAGGCATCTCAATTATTTGGCTGTAGATGACTGGAATAAGAGACTTAGTGCCTAATTTTCCTTTTTTTAGAGGATTCTCTCCTCTACTTTGATTGTATCACCTTTGTCTATTTAAAAAATTGACGGCAAAATCCATCTTTATCTCAAAAAGAATTGAGGAATAAGGATAATTTAAGATGGATACAATGAATTTATAACAGCATGTCTGGTAGATTGAGATAATCTGATCAAGGATAATACAAGGGCTGACTCCACTTAAGGTCAAGTACTCAAAAAGAAATGAGGGCTAGCATGCATATCCATATAGTTGAAAGGATGCAAATTGTGGACCTTTATTCCCCAATTGTAGTTCACAGGTTTAACTTCAAGGTAGGAACGAGTGAAATGTGCCATCATCAATGACTTCCAACTCATGCACATGACGTCCTGCTAACATCTATTTGGAAGTGGCATTGATTCTCTTACTTCTTTTCAATTCAATGAAACTGGTTGTGCATCCCAACTTTTCCTTCTTTTTTTTTTTTTGAAGGTGATGGTACCACTGATATATATTAAAGGAAAATTGGAATGTACATGTACAACCCCCAAAACACCTATACAACAATGATCACACCAAGAGGGTGTGTTTCAATTGCCCCCAATCAACCCAAACAGTGGGGATACAACAAAAGTGATATGGAAAAGAGTGACCGCTCATTCCTTAACTCTATGGCATACAAAATCAGCAATAGACTCCTCAGACCACGACTCCCTCCTGAAGACACGATGGTCCGCTCACCCCACAACGCCCATAGTGTAGTGCAGGATGAGCCATGCCCAACTTTTCCTTAAAAGAATAAAACACTAAAAGGAAATCCCCAAGAGAGAGCACATTGTTGCCATCATACAAGCATCCAAAATAATTGTTTGTTTTTTGCATAGCCTCACATCTGATCTCTTTAGTTGCTTCTCTTTCCACGTGCAGAAAATGTGAGTCATATACATATAGGGCTGTTCAGAATTCGGTCAAACCGAAAAACCGAACCGAACCGACCGGTTCGGTTCGGTTCGGTTCGGTTTGGGATCCTACACAGTTCAGTTCGGTTCACTTTCTGAAACCGAATAAACCGAATATATATTTTATAAATATGATTTATACACAAACGAGCCGTAGCCCGGTTGGCTAGCCCATGCACCAAGGCACCTGCGCTGGTGCGGGTTCGAAACCCACCTTCCACCCGCGCGATTTTTTGCCAAAATCTGAGTATTTCTTTAACAAAAGATGGCGGAGCAGGGATTCGAACCCCTAACCGCCCAGAGAAAGCAAGCGCGCCTTAGCCACTGAGGCATGCGCGAGCTTCTGATATAAAGGATGTTAAACTTCGGTTTAAACCGAACCGAACCGGTTCGGTTCGGTTTGACCTTGGGATTCGGTTCGGTTCGGTTGGCAAAAAAAGAGCCAACCCGAACCGAACCGGACGTGTTCACCCCTATATACATATGAACTAGAATGTTAAGGAATAATAGTCAACATCACTCTCAGTAATCTCATAGATGTTCAGGCTACTGAAAGTCAAAATAGTTATTTTAGCCTTTCCCCTCGTACACATAGTAGTAGTGTAAATAAGGCATCTTGAAACTTGAAAGCCGTATTAAGTCATACTCCATCAGACCTTGTCATATAAGGTAGTGTGAAGCTGTGATACTATGTTATTAAGTTTTGATCATAGTGCTCCACAGAATTCCAAATTCCGTTAAATCTTTCTGTTCAATTGTTGTGTCATCAGCTTCAATAATTATTTCTGTTTCAGGAGTTGGGTATGGTCAACCCTTTAAACCTCTGGCCAAGAAATTTGGCATTTACATAAAGGCGATTCCTTTGAATCAACATGCAATGGTCTAACATGGTTAAAAAACAATCTGATTTTGACATCACCTTGATGTTCAGATTGGAGACCGCATAAACCTAATTTTGTCTTCCAAATCACAGGCTGAATGTAAACTTTCAGGACTAGGCTTAATGTGATGGTATCAAACTTATGCTGCATGGTGACAATGTTCTGGCCATTATTCCTCTGCTTCTGAAGTTTTAATTTGTATGAAAAATTGGAGTTTGAACCGTGGAAACAAATGACAATTTATTACAATTTGCTTAATAATATATCAAATTGTCTAACCTGACAAGCATATAAACATAGAAAACAGACCAATAAGGAAAAGGATATTCAAGATTTTACATGAAAGAAACTAAGATGACTCTGGATCTGGACAATATACCTGAGTTTCCTTTAAAGTATATCTCTCCAGCAAGGTCTTCTTTTCTTCATTTGTCAGTGGTTGATGCTCCGGAACAAGAACATGTTCTTTAATATTAACCAAAAGTTCAGCCTCCTGAATTAAGATAATCAACACAGTTCAATTAATTTCATATGTTCTGACTTGTATCTCAGGGGTTTTTCTAAGATGTTGTTAGGATAAAATCCATGGTGTATAAATTTCTCTAGGGCTTATGCAAGGATGATGCCAGCATGTTTATCCCTGAAAAATAGTGTCTGACATGTCAAAGAGTGGTGCAAGTTAGACCACTAAAAGCATAGTATTGATTTCCAGTGGTTACATGGGTAATCTGTAAAGTAAAAAGAAAATTAAATGCTCCAATCAGCGGTTTCCCAAATCATCCAACCTGTCTGAGATGACATGGGAATAGAAGTACATTTCTTATGTCTAATGGATATTGTCACTTAACCCCAAATCTCTTCTTCTCATTTGAACTTTGCTCTCTATCTGACAGGATTTCAAAGAATAAGATCTCAAAATCTGTTTTGAAAAGTTTCCAAAATACTCATGGGATCACACAACGACCTGTAATCCTTTTCTTTTGCCTCCTCTTCACCTTTTCTTCGTTTAAGCTGAGGAGGGTTGGCATGTGCAAAGATGTAAATGAAATGAAATATATATCTTCAATGGCAGAAACACACGATCTGTTGATGCAGAAAATGGGCAAAACTATAAATAATTTTACATGGTCGAGGTCAAACCAAGATGCAGCATGTGTGGAATGGAGTTGATGTATGATTTCAATCATTTGAAGATCATTAATAAAATCCTCCATTGGAAGTTTAGGAAAGTTGCAATGAAAGGATTGAGAAAAGCCGTAATGTACATGGTAACAAATATACACATACAAGTCCATAAATTTGTGCCTGGACTACTGAAAATGATTAAATTTCTTGAGACCTCTACATCCTAAAAACAGTTTGGCATATGCCATTTACATCCATACCATCTAGTTTTAGGATGGAAATGACTAACTTGCTTGCAAATTTTTCACTGCTTCTTTTGTAGACACAGCCCTACAATCCTCCAGTTATGCACTTCTGCCATGCTGGGGTGCAAATGCTAAGGGCATACAAGTTATTCCTGTCCTTTGACCAAAACAGTATTGATGGATAGGACAAATATACAACATCAACATGTTGCCCAAATATAGAACGTTGAAAAGCAGTAGGTTTATAGCTTGTAGGTAACATTAAATTACAGGGCTCTAGTCGCAAAATTCCTTAAAGAGAGATGAAAACAAAGCACTGACCTGGAAAACTTCCAAGTGAAATTTCTGGGAGAAATCCTGGATAGCAGACCTCGCAAATGGAGTCAGATTCGTTTGGCACACCAATATTGCTCTGAAGACATTCTCTGATTTCATGCGATTAACATAAGTCTTCAATGTCTTAACTCCAACCTTTTGTTCCTCTGGGAAGAAAACATATATCTGAAACAAATTTTAAACACAAGACATAGACTCAAGCTAAGCTGACGAAGATGTGCAAAGTCAAAACAAGCCTTCATAAAAAAGAAATGAATTGCACAAAAAGAATACCAGAAAATGAACAAACAGAATGAAAATGTACTACATTGTTCAGCAACGACATAAACTGGCTATAAGGACGTCATAAATTTTGCAGCAAATGAAAGGCATCATCCATATATCGAGGTGGTAGAAAAAGTATGAACTTTGAAATGAATTGGGATAATGTTAGAGGCAATGAACCAATAACTGGCAGATGGACAGGAGAAGCTGGACGGCAAGGAAGGGAGGAGAAACGAAGGTGGTCAGAAGTTTTAAGCAGACTACAATCACTCCTGAGCAGAGCGGCAAGGCAAGAGCCATTACCCTCATAATGACAAAGCTAAAGGTGGCACCATCAAGAGAAAGAATATGCATGAAACAGCTTAGAAGACGAAAAGACACTGGGTAAACGTCTCAAAAGGAGGGGACAAAACAGCAGACTTGGGTGTAAAAGATGAGATGGGACATAAATATATCGATCAACCAGGGAATGGGAAGGATGACATGCGGGAGAAAGACCTGAAACACAAGAAAATTACAGTGATGAAAGATCGTTGTACCAAGCGCCTTGGTGATAGACGCAAACTAGGGACCCAGAATACAGTCCGTAGTGTTCGAGAGAAGTATAAAGGATCAACACAAGAAGTCATTACCCTGTCGAACGACAACGATGGACGACTTTTGGCAAAGAGGAAAAACAAGAACGACGAAAAAAGGAAGAACAGTGTCATTGTGGACGGATGGATTGACCGGTGGGCGGCAGTACCTGGTCAGAGGAGTTGCCACGCTTGGACTTGTTAATGACGAGGTCCTCGCGCTTTATGGTGTCGCCGAACTTGTTGAGGAACTGGGCCTTGGTCATGTTGATCTCGAAGTCGCCGACGAGGTACCCCCGGTCCCGGAGCATCTGCATCACCGTCCGCCGTATCCGGAACAGCCTGCTCGCCTCCTCCTCCGCCGACATCTCTCCCTCTGCACCTCTTCCCCACCGACCGCCCTCTCTATCCCCTCCCCCTCCTCGGCGTGGGTGCACTTAATCCGACGACGGAGAACAGAAAAGAAGCAAGCAGAGGCGGCGGCACGGCAACGGGCCGACGGCGGTGGAATCCCCCTCCAACTGAAACTAGGGCTTTTTGTGTTTTCGCGTTGCGGGGATGTGAGGCGGGCCGGGAAGAATACGAAAATGCAATTAAGTACGGCTTCTAAATTTTTAGGCAAGGTTTGATAATTAAATAAGTTTTAATAACTCTGATAAAAGAGATTTATATATCTATTCTGTTGGTTTGATAAATAAGATAATTTATCAGACACTTATCAGTATTATTGGTGATAAATTCTGATAAATCTAACTTCATTTTAAACTGATAAAATTATCAGGACTAAAGACATCTCAAAGTAGAGATAAATTTCATTAATGAGTTTGATGTGACATAAAGTGATTCATTAATAACTTTGATATGACATAAAATGATCGATGTGACATAAAATTATCATATCTCTAAATGTTGCACTAAAGCAAGGGGCGATTATCAAAGGTTATCTTATTAACAGATATCTGTCTTGCAAATAGCTTATCTGGTTATCAAACCTAGTTATTATAAAAAGAGTAAATTAATTAAGAATCGTTGAGAGAGGTCTTTACTATAACAAGATTTAATATATACTGTAACAGAGGATAACACTTACTATAATGAGTTACAGCTCGGTTAGAGATTAAAAAATAAGTTAAACATCTAATAAAAACTCCTAATTAATTTACATGTATACACCTACAATCATTGATATTTACATGTATACTTCTGATCTACATTAATTGTGTCTGATCTGTCATAATGGTTGCAACTATATCCTTATAGGGGCATACATACAATAATTTTTCAAATTTTTTACACATATACCCCTATAAAAGGTATAGCTTCAACCATTACAACATATTAGAGATATTTTAGACAATTGATATAGATCAGGAGTATACATACAAATAGCGATGTTTACAAAGATATATATACAAAAAAAACCTTAAAAGATAGTTTTCGTAACTCCGAAAACTTAACATCCCTTTAAAACATGTCCTTGGAAGTTGAGTACTATCAAAGGCAGCTAATCAAAAACAAATTTGAAACTTTTACGTGAAACTATAAATGTCACGTCCCAAATATGGCAGTAAAAGAATAATTGAAAAGTGAACAGTCAACAAATAAGTCACTAGCTAACAATCACATATAATATAAATAATTTGAACATTTCATAACCTCAAACTCTTCATTTTATTTCAAAAATTAAATTTAGTACATTACCAACTTCAAATTTAAACTGTAAAACGAAGACTCAATAAGGGAATTTTTCATATCCTTCTCACTCTTTACCACCTACTACATCAATCTAACTCTCAAATTAAAATAATAGTTTTTCTAAGATTGAACCAAGCTCTTCACTCGGCGAATTCCCATCCCTAGCTTATTTCTTCTCCTCAACATCGGTGTTACATAAAATGTTAAGAAAGTAAGTGCACTCGGCCAGTAGGATTTGCATTTCTCGTTAGGTATAAGCGATTAGCATTTTAAGAACTAGACTGGCATGAGTAAATCAAGATGTACTAACAAGCATGGTAAATTCGATAACACGTAACTAGCAAGAGAATAATGGTAACAACAATATTATCAAGTGGGCAAGAGTACTCAGGTATTGAGATTAAGCATGATATGAAAGCAAGGACGATCAAGAGAGCAATAGTTTCAAAGAAAGTAAGATGGTCATATCAAGTAAGCAAGCAAGCATGTAACGAGCAAGAACTTTTAACATGTAACGATAATCAGTCAAGTTACGGGTCATAATGCACATTAAGGATCTTTGCCACAATGAACACGTGTAATATGGTTATGTATCTAGCATTTTACTAAGACAAGTACGCCTAATGCAGATGCAATGCCAATATCATTATACCCCATGGTTAATAGTATGTTTCTAGCTCTCTGTCGTGAGGACTAGAATGGAGCCCCTATACACTCGCCATGGTCAATCCTGCATCTCAAACAATTTAAATGTAGATACGAACAATCAAGCATGGCCAATTACAGGAATTCCAAGGAGTCAATATTACAATATCATGTCATCAATGATCATATCAATGATTCAAGAATAACAAGTCAAGTGAACATGATTCCAAGATGTTAGTTTGTCGAGAGAGAAATTTGACAACATAATGACTTAATTTCCATTTAGTTCAACATTTACATTAGTGATTTGGCTTCATGTGTATAAGATTACGCTCTTCGAGAAAATATATGAGAAAGAAAGTGCACGCTATCTTCAAGAAACTTCAATGGTACAACCAGCTCGATCTCCATGAGAGAATCCATAGAGTATGAAGACTTATAGAGGTCTTGCCAGAAAGGTCCTTAGTTTGCCAGAACATAATATCCAATAGAGATGTTCCAATCTGCCAAGAAGGGCATCGTGTATGCCATAATAAACATCGATTTATACATAGCAAAAAGCAATAACAAGAGGTCATTACATGTGATAAGACAAACAAGATGGTAGCAACATGAGTTATATACATTAATGATATGTAATTTCAGTTTTTAAAAGAAGCGAAGTCATTAAGATGGAATTTAACAATCACATGATAGAAAGATCAATCAAGACATTTAAGACCTATTAGAATAATTTTCAAGTTGTTAAAGATTTTACATGGGTTGGAAAATTATAGGGTACTAGACAGACTCAAATTAACTGTAACAATGCACTAAATAGGCTGCACAAGACAAAAGACGGTATCTGGAAGGTATTAAAATTACATCATGAACATTAGATGTCATTTTCAAACGTTAAAACAGTGAAAGTTCTGATTAGTCAAGTCATCATTATTCCGATTATTGACTAAATGTATGTTTCGATTAATCAAGTCATTGATGTTTCGATTATCCTTAGGAACTTGTAATTAGTGAATAATGTTTTGATTAGTATAATATCTGTTCTGATTAGTGTTATTACTATTCTGATTACTGAACAGAAGTTCAATATCATTCTGATTGGTATTATAAGCATTTCAATTATGAACACAAAGTCAATATCCTTCCGATTTGTGATAGCCAGACATCAATTACTAAATATATTTTTCAATTGCTTCTAAATATATTGATTAGTGAATAACATGATCAATATTTACAATCTATATCGATTATTGAAATGTTATTTATACTCTCTTACCAATTAGTAAACAAAGCATTCCACATTCCTTAACTACTCAGATTATTTATCTTCTACTCATATTCCTCACAACAATTAATGTTATATCTGTCCAAACATTGTCTCATCATATTAAAATTAATTTTAATGCACATGATGACCTACATATTTCAAATATCTCTCTACTCCTTGACATATTGTTTCCCACGCACTTAAAATCTCAATTTTTATTTTCTTAAAGTGTGGCTATTTGAAATACAGATGTTTCCAAGAGATTTGCTCATATTGTATCCTACATTTGCGTGCTATGTACTTTTCTATCTTTTCTTGGTAGGTAAAAAAGGACTACCTTGTATGGCAGCTCTATCAATTGAAAATGCGAATAATAGGTAGATGAGGTATGGGCTGACTGATGTGCTCTCTCTCTCTCTCTTTCTATCATAGCATTTATTATATGCAGGTTTACAGTACTCACAAAGACACAACATTAGACCTGCTATCGACGACCTTGAAAACATGCACAAGCTAAACAAAGACTCAACGTACACCTAAACGACTATCTTCCAGGAGTCTACAAAAGAAGAGGTTTGCGAATACATGAATAAAACTTTTCATTTTTTGAATCCTCATGGATCTGCTGAGTGCTCAAACAAAAACCTTTGAAGTTTCTAGCCTTCCATATCTCTCTCTTGTGTTTCTGCTACATCATCTTCTTGAGAGAGAGAGAGAGAGAGAGAGAGAGAGTAGTGTGTCTGACTATTCTTCA